>JAJEKB010014246.1:0-22659 GCA_022393335.1 Macrotrachela quadricornifera
TTCTTTTTAAAATATAAAATAAACTATATTTATTCCATGAAAAAAAAACAAAAAGCAACTCCATTATAATTTAAACTATCGAATTACACAAAAAAAAAATGAAATTTTTGAAAATTTACATATTTATTCAACCACTAACAATCTATAATACAGATAAATAAACAACTATTCAAATTATAATTTTATTTTTAAACATAATTTATTCAATATATAAATAAAACGCAATCGCACAATAAAGTTGTTGCTGAATGCTGTGTGTATACGTTCTATATGATTATTTATATCTGGTTTGTTCAATTAACGAGAGAAGCATCAATTTGTCAATATTTATTTGTAAATAAAAAACGAAGAAATCTAGCTAGAAATCATGCTCGAAAAAATAGTGCAGAAAAGAAAAGTGGGTTAATAATACATATCACATTCTGTGCGAAGAAAAAGTGTACAGAAAAGTTTTAGTCTGTTTCCTTCTGTTCCATTAATAACTTCAATTCTGTCAGTACAACCATTTCTTCGGCGTCTTCAATAAATTCATGAGTTGATGGCAAAGACTTGCGGAAGATTGCAAGTGCTTGGTTAAAGTAATGAAGTGCAGAAGTAAAATCACACTGGTGGTAAAATACTGCACCAATAGCCTTAGAAATTACACCAATATCTGGATGATTTTCAGGTAAAGATTTCCGGTCAATTTTCAGCGCTTTTTTGTAATATTTAAGGGCTATATCATATTGTTCAGTAGAATTGTAAACATACCCGATATAGCCTAAGTTTTCTGCAATATCCGGATGATTTTCCGGTAAAGCTTTAGTATAGATTTCATGTGCTTTTATGAAGTTTTCCAATGCTAGATTGTTTTTACGTAATCGATAATATACAAGTCCGATGTCACGATAACTTTGTGCTAAGTCAACATCATTGCTATCAAAACATTTCAGCCTCATTTTTAAACCAATATTAGTGTACTCAAGAGCCTGATCATAAGCACACAGTCTTCTGTAAGCCGCTCCGATTTGGTTATAACTTGATGCTAAATTTGGATCATGAACAGTTAAGAATTTCTGTTTGATTTCCAAAGCTTCGAGATGATGAGCAAGTGCTACAGAATATTGATCTTGTTCAATTGCAACGTTACCTAATCCAAAGTAGCAATTAGCAGCGGATAGATCAAGTGTTGACAATTCAGTTAAAATACGATTATAATATTGTTTTGCTTTGTCAAATTCACCCATTTTAAATAAAATATCTCCTAATGAAACAACATTTGCCAAGCTTTTATCAATCTTCTCTTTGTGATAAGCAAATAAATCTCGTAAATCATGATCATTTTCATTACATAATATCAATTTAGCAATCCATACATGCTCTTTTTCATCATAATTAACATTGATAATTCTAAATACTGATCCCAACATAAAAATAATTTCTTCTTCATCTTCAAAATAACTTATTTTTGTTACATCAGCAAATGGTTTTGTTGATAAACGAATATCGACCTGAATATCAAATAAAACTTGTCTTGTACTATCAGCTGGAATGACGTTTTTAGCAAATCCAAGAGCTTGTTTTTGATTTCGACTAGTTGAAAAGAAAGAATTTATTGAAATAAATTCTCCAATACTTTGGTGCATTCGATCAAATTCATCTGTAGAAATAACTTGTCCTCGATACACTTGAATAAATTGACCTATAAATGAACGTTTAAATTTTTTATGTTCTTCACTAAGATTTTCAAACATATCTTTAATGAAGAAACGAAATGCAAATAGTATATCTATATTTTGAACACGTAAAGCCTTATTTAATATACGATATAAACAGCTTTCTCTTGTGTACCACCAAATAGCATTCGAATGCTTATAAGACTTCTCAAATTCGTCAATAATAGTCAATTCTTTTGAATTATCGTGATATTGTTTCTTACAAACATCGATTAGTTCTTTCTTTGCTGCTGAAGTGTGTTGCATACAGATTAATACTTCAATAAGTAATTGAAACCACATAAAAGAACCATTTTCAGATTTGAGACTTTTATGTGTATATTCTTTGTCTGATCGATTAAAAATTGATATTGCAACTGAATCTTCTACTTTTTTTCGAACTTCCTGATCTTTTTTGATACATTTAATAAGTTCATCTAAATTGGTAAGCACACCTTTGATCTATAACTAATAATGAATAAAATGATAAATATTTAGTTTTATCTATACCTTCAAATATTTATTCGACCATTGTTTGTTAGGAGCTTTATCAAAGCAATAAACATAAATGGAATTTAACTGCGATAAATCATGCAAATGTGGCACAACCTCTCGTCCAAGTCTTCCCGATACGATGAACACAACTTTTTCATTTACAATACTTTTGATATATTCTTCACATTCATCAGCCTTATCAAATAATTGTAAAAAATTAATTGACTCTCTCAGTTAAACTTGTGAATCAATATTATCTTGTGTTATGTGAACATTGGCATCGAGCCATATAAGTGAAAATGTTTCAAGATTAATTGATTTGAATACTTGTTCACATAATGTTTCTGTTTTTTTAACTTCGGATGTGATGCTCGTTTTTATTGATGTGTTGGACTGATCTTTTAAAAGTTGACACTTTGTGTCATTCCTATAAAATAATTTTGTGTAAAGCAGGAAAAGGATTGCATTTTATATTCAAACGCTTACATTTGAATCGTACTGTTATTATTTTTATCAGAAGCAGATGTTGCGTTTTTACTATGACAAGCGTGACAATAAATCTCACTATTATTCTCAATAACATTTGTTTTCTTCAGATTTTTTTTGCAGAAATCTAAATATTTAAATTATAGTAGAATTCGCAATATTCCATTGTTGTGTTAAATCATAGTAACAGGTACATACCACACTTTAAGCAAGCTTTGTGAAACTTTCTTTCACCGATCACTATTTCATCAGTTGGAGACATTTTCTTCTTACAGTTTGCACATTTGTTAGCTGATGTTAGTCCTAATAACTTGAAGAATGACGCCATTCTAATGCGATGTCTCAATAATTCTGCAAAAAGAAATATAATATGAACACAGGATTCAGAAATTTAGCCAATAGGCGACAGTACAGTGATCTTTCAGCAATTTCATTGTGAATTAGACGTAGACTAAAAAATCTTTCTAACTTACGACGATGAATGTATACTACGATATATATATATTCTAATAAAATTAACTTCAGCACTGGAATATATCCTATATTCGCCCTTTCAAGGCAATAGACACCACCGGTGGGTTTCCATTTTTCTATCGTTGACAAAAGAATACTCATAGCTCATATTGATACGGGTAGGATTGATAAAAGTTGTTTTGGAGTATTACAATTGTTATAAATAAAGAAGTGAAGTCTTTCAAGAATTATGAAATAGCAATATTCATGTCACCACAAATAGGTTAATATTGTTCCGTGACAAATGAGACAGTTCACTTCACTTTCGTCAATATATTCCGAGACTTTCCTCAGTGGCGGATATGTTATTGGCGAACATTCTGCTACCCATAGATGCTCCTGCAAATTCAGTAGTGTAAACGTTTGGTTTTGATATTTCGTATGTTGAACATAGTTTCATCAAATATCATCATCATTTCATAGATCATCTCTTGTAGAAAAATGCGTTTTGGGAAGAACGTAGATCAACATATCAGATTCAGACTCTAACCTCTTTCTTTCTGAGAAGAACAAGTGTTAAATACTTGGATATCAGTTCAAATTTTAGCGATAGCGTCGAAAGCAAAGTGTCAAAAGCAGATACCGTTTCCACAAGTATGCTATACAGATTAAATAAATGTCAATTTCTATGTTTGAAACTAAACTGAATAGAATTTTCTAGAGAATCAAATCAAGCATCTAGTAATACAAAGAGTGTCTATTCCTGACATGATTTAGCAAGTCTCTCTTTTACACAGAACTCTTATGTAGATTAATTAGCACATGGTTCCGTATGAAACCGTTAATATCATTTTTAAAAAAAGGAGAAAAAATGACGACTTTTCTTTGCCATGGCTAGGGGAGTATGAAAATTTCGGTAAAACTTCAATTTTATGTGAGGATTCGGTTGTAATTTGATCAGATTAGATGCAAAAAATAGCTGAGGTGACACGGTAGTTCCAGGTTTCAAGAATTGATCCTTCTTTACAGCAATTAACGAGTCTGATTTTTTTTTATTTCAAACTGAATTTTGAGGAAAAAAAATCGTCTCCTCTTATTCCAAGAAGTAGGAAACTATACGGTACACATTAATACATAATGTAGTCAAAAATTTCTGTCACTCTGAATTATTTATTCATAGAAAAAACATTTTTGCTCATCTGTTTACAGTAAATGTTCAAAGTAGTCTCCCTGATATTCCATACAAAGTTTCATCCTTCCAATCCAATTCTGAAATATCTTTCGGTATTCGTCAATAGATATTGAATTGAGCTCCTTGGAGATAAGGCTTTATCTAAACTTGTGGCATCTAGATATGTACCAAGACTACGTTTCAGATAATTGAACAATCAAAAGTCTGAAGGAGCAAGGTCAGGCGAGTATGGTGGATGAGCCATAGTTTTGATTTTTGGTTCTTGAAGATAAATAAAACTAAGATTAATATCTCGCATACGTGGTTTTGCACTATGAAAATGCAAATTTACTGCCATGTTCTTTTTATAATAAAGTTTTCTAGTGTAAACTTTTGACTAATCTGTTTGAACATTTATTACAATAATGCATGTAATAGACTATGTCTGAGAGGTAGCAACATAATTAATACTGATATGTGAATCATCATTCATCAAGCTCTGGACGGCATCAATATTTTGTTGAATAATGACGGATAACGAATGACCATTTCGAGGATCATCTTCCAACGACTCTCGTTCACTTGAAATTCGATGTATCCAATGAGCAACTCTACGATATGAAACAATACCTGGCTCATAAACAACAGATACTTTATCATGAATTTGTATAGCAGTTAAACCTAATAACCAGCAAGTTTTTCTATACGAGCCTATATAGGGTTTATCCATCTAAAAATGGGGATGTTGAAAAAATTTGCCATAATAGACACTTATGAAACTTTGTATTAGCGTTTTAATACATAACAGATGTCACTACTAGAATAGACCAACATGATGAGTAAAACCAATGTGGATGAAATTTTAGAATGCTGTTGCCAGAACTTTTTGACTGCCCTATGTAAAATTCTATATTGAACAAATCGATGATTTCTCCTAGTTTTCTTAATTCCTTGCTCCTCTTAGTTCCTTAACTTTCTAGTCCTCTAGTCTCCCATTTCAGTCTGAAATTAAATGAATTTTTTTCCTAAACTCACATTGAAATTAAATAGACCATTGTATGCGATTAACCTACCCACTGTATAGTGTTATTGCAAGTAGTAAAATCGAATGTCAATGTTTTGAACCGCACTCATGTTAAATGATGTATTTTTTTCGATCTAACTGATATACAGTTTGAATTGATGTTGTAAAATCTTTCATTCTGTTCTATAGTTACATGTGTAGGGTAGAATGAAATAGACTCTTATTGTTGTTTTTAACAACGAACAACACGGAGACTATCACAAGTATGGCGTGATGCATGCAAATAACAACGTGTGTGATGCTTTGGCCAACATTTTAGTGAAGGTGATCGTATTTTTCGTCCTTGAGTTTTTTCTTCGAGTAAAAGCGTGCGAGTAGTTCGATTTGATAAAATGACTCTTGTAGTCATAAAATGTCTATAAAACTTCAAGAATATTCGAAGCAAACGAATAGAAAAAACTCAAACGATTTGCCTGCGAGAATCTTTCATTACAAGAAAATAAAATAAGTATTGATGCATTATTACTAACACACTAACTGTAAGATTAAGTCTCACCTTCCTTTGCACATGTACAGGGTGCTACATAACCTTTGTCGTTCCCTCTACAATCTAAAGCATCGATGATACAAAAAATGTATTTTATATCAAATTAAAGCGCGTCAAATACTGGGTTTATTGCTATTAAATAGTGAAGGTTATGAGGGCCTTTTAATGTCGAACTTAAGAAATTTTCCGAAATTTTATGTTTTTTTTTGCGTAGAAAATCAAGGTGCCAGTAATTCAAACATGGAGTAACACATTTTTCTTGAAAATTTTTACATGGTTCGACAGAGCTCGATCAGCTCTATAAAACTGTATATATTATAAAAATTTCGAGCCATGTGTTTTCGATAAAAAAATCAATAGCTTACTTGAAAAATCAAAAACAAAATATCTAAAAATCTTCAGTTTTTAGCTGGAAGAAAACACTCGATTTTTCAATAAAACTGACTTTTCTCATAATTTCTACCATCTCAGGCATTTTGAAATGACTTTATAGATACAGTTTCTCACGGGCATGAATTAAGTATATTTTGAAATGTTTGAGGTTGCAAAAATAATGAGAAAAGTCAGTTTTATTGCAAAATCGAGTGTTTTTCTTCCAGCTAAGAAGTGAATGTTTCTAAATATTTTGTTTTTGATTTTGCAAGTAAGCTATTGATTTTTTTATCGCAAAAATATGGCTGAAAACTTTTATAATATATACAGTTTTATAGAGCTGATCGAGCTCTGTCGAACCATGTAAAAATTTTCAAGAAAAATGTGTTACTCCATGTTTGAACTACTGGCACCGTGATTTTCTACATAAAAAAAAAACATAAAATTTCTTAAGGTCGACATTGAAGGGCCTTCATACTGTTAAATATTTAATAGGAATAAACCCAGCATTTGACGCGCTTTAATTTGATATACAATACATTTTTGATATCATTGATACTTTAGATTATAGAGGGGGTGAAAGGTTATGTAGCACAGTATAGAACAATATATTAAACAATTTTCTTCATTTTTTGGTGATTATACCGGTGTTCATTTCGAGAACAATGCTAGTATTTTAAATCTGATCCATCATAAGGCTGATTTCGATTTGAACGCATGCTGAACATTTACAGCCACAGACCATGAAAAAGGCGCTAGTAGTGTTAGCGATGCTGTATTGAAATCAACTGCTCGATGTGTTACATTCTCAAAAAATATTCTTTTCTCAACGTCAAAAGATTCCTATGAGTTCTCACGACAACAACAACTAGAAACAGCTAATAAGTTTAACAAAGTTTATTCCGATATCCAAGTTTTCTTTCTTGTTGCAAAAGAACTTGAAAAAGTCAAAGCTGATGTTCTCAAAACAAGAAGTGAACACATAAAATCCTCAGGTAATAGAATCTTTTTTCTCCTTTTGATTATATGAAGTATCTATACAGGAGCAAACCAAGGCATTCGAGCTATGCACGAATTCCAGTCTTTCAACCAAAAATACTATTCGATGTTGACCTACATCGCGTTCAGAAAAAATCAACACATTTTTGGTTTCAGTGACATTTGTTTGGAATTGATTCTCATTTATTCCAAATAACAAAACAGAATTTAATTTGAAAAACTCAATCGCAGTCAATTATCCTGAATAAACATATATATGTTCCGGAAAAATGACCTACAGCTTCACCATTTCATTAGAAATGATGCTCCATTTTTTTGACCAATCACGTTCTCTACAGTTCTTCCATCTTTCTGAGAGAAAAAATTGATAAAAATCCTTGGTTTGAATATTTGGTAGATCATCTACTAATATGGTGACTGGAACATACAATACATATGTACATGTTTCGAGAAAACGATTTAGAAGTTCAGGATCTTAACAGAGACGGTTTCTTTTTTTTCGAAGAATAGTGTTTTCTAAAACCGTGGTAGGCTACCTATGAATTCCCCCTACTATAGCTATATCATAAAAAATAATGTATTTCTGATAACTATCTGAAGCCATATAAATAAATAAATCTTGAAGAACCAGCTCGACTGTTTATGATTATATATAAACGAAAATAAGAAATTTAAAGGTTGTAGAAGATTCTTATGTATTTATTTTTATCTATACGCTAGTACGCTTGAATTAAAGAATAAATATTACTCGAATATAGTGAAAAACCATCTTGAGAAAAACTTATTTTTTTCGTATATATTTATTTAATACATATTATCAATAGAGCGGTTTTAGTTTCTAATTTATTTTATTTACAAGATAAACAAAAATTGAATTAAATATAAAAATACTTCTTTTTATCATGATTGAGATTCATTTAAATTAAACATGATAGAATTATGACTGGATGGTAATAATGATGGTTTCATTTGGTTAATTATTGTTTCTGTTTGCTTATTAATAATGAGTGGTAATGTAAGAGAAATTTTATTATTAATACCAGACATATAAATTTTGAGATGAAGTTCATAATGTACAAAAATGAGCCATTGAAGAGACTTAAAAGGAACATAATATGAACATGAAGAAGTTATTCCATGTGGAATATCTATTTGAAAATTATCTTTATAATATTCATCATTAAATTTATCAAAATATTTCAAATTTTGTTTCAAAACTATATGACGTTCTTCTTTAGCTGGACCCAATTTTCTTAATTGAACAAGAGTTAATGATATTCGATGAAATGTAATATGATTTGGATTATGTAAATGAATTTGTAAAGATAAATATTTTCCAATAATAGCAAGATTATTTTCAAGATTAGCACTGAATTGAACATCTTTTCGATTTTTATTATTAATTTGAAAAGGAATTGACTTTATGATTTGTGAAGGATGTTGAATAATAATTGGAAAATCTTTTTTTAAATGATTTTTCCATTGATGAGATAAACAATGAATACGAATAAAATAATGAATAAATGGACCTTGAAATTGATTTTGTTCAAATGAAGATGGAATTGCATTTGAAAGATAAAAACTAAATTTCCATTTATTATTTCCATTTTTTAAAATAAATTTATTTTCTTTATTTTCATTATGTAAAATAAGTTTTTTAATAAATAAAGGTATTTGATGAGTTGTTGTTACTATTGATTGTCCTTTTTTTTGATGAGTTGTATAAACAAGTTCACCAATTAATTCAATAATTAAATTATATAATTCAAATTCAATATTATCATTATTATTAAATTCCACTAAACCTTCAACATATTCTCCTGGTTGATAAACATTATTATTTTCATCCAAAAATTTAATTGAAATATTGCTTGTTGATGCACTATGATTCGAACCCATTAATATTTTTTTAAAGACGTTATATTATATTGAATTTTAAACAAAGGACATACTTATTTTTTTATATACCTTTTCCTTATCTAAATATACTTATGAGATATTATGAATGACGTCAACCAAAAAGACAACGTCAATTGAAAAACTAATCATCACATATACATGAGGGTATCCCAATCGGGGGAGCGTTTTTGTACGCGTAATTTTTGAATATTACGTGGCCAAATTTGTTATTTTGATCCTCCTGCTTGGGACACCCCCGTATATACATCATCACATTAATATAAGATTATAAATCTTATTTTCATTTTATCTAAGAATGAGTAACAACAATGACTTCAAACGTAATTTAAGTGCAAAAAACTACGTCACGAACAAACTCAATAGAGATTTTATTTATCAAAATAGAAAAAGGGCATTTTCGTATATACACGTGTTTGTAAAAAAAACTTGCAAATCTTCTTCTATACAACAGTATAATTTCATATTCTTTGCACTGAATTATAAAAAAACATTATACAAAAATTTTGTTTCCTTCACCACCACATCAAAAATATTTCTCATTGATATTACAATGTTTTGGCTTATTCATCAGTCTTTTTGTTAAGTTTCTCCTCCAGATATAATAGTGAAGTATTTACAATAGAACTCGTCCCTTTTTTTATACAACATTTCCGCAAACAAGAATCCTCTCAAAGTTTTACGTACGAATTAACAGTCTACAACTAGTAATATCAAATATCATAGTTCAATATTTTATTCATTCACTTGCACCATCGATATCACAAAATTTTTCACAACATTAATACTTAGGTCTATCCAAAAGTAATGTCGCGTTCATCTCATTTTCTTATAAAAGGGTTAAAAAACTTCAACGAATAAAATTTCGTGCAGAACTATTTTTGTATGAAACTTAACTTTGGTACTATGTGAGACTTTCATCTATTTCTGTACAGTTTTTGGCTTTTCTCTGTTCTTCTTTTTTTTTCTCGCCACTTCTGTCGCTTAGCCGTCCACCATATTCTATTAGTTGCATGTACATATAGCTTATTCATATACTTTCGAGAAAGTCAAACGATTACAATCAAATTAAACTATAATACTTTAACTGCTTCTAATGAATGCGGAAAACATTTGATTCTATATCAAAATGCGTACTGCACTTAATATTCAAGCAACAGTTAATTTATAAAGAACTATATTTTATTTATGATGATCAAGCTGCTTGTCTTAGAACAGTTAAAAGATGATGTAAACGATTTCGTGATGGTCAAGAAAAACTTCAAAGCGAAACACGATCTATTACTGAAACAATTCCTGAAAATATTGAACAAGTTCGTCTTATTATTGATGATGATCCTAGTGTTATAACAGAAGAAGTGTAAGAACAAACTAGTTTAAGCTATGGTACTACTCAATGGATCATCACCAACCATTTACAGTTTACCAAAACCACCGCTCGTTGATTACCGAAGCAACTTACCGATTTCCAACGGAATGAACAAGCTCGAATATGTCAACAAAACTTAGCAAAATTTAGAGATGGAACATGGCATTTTATGTAATGTGGTGACAGATGACGAGTCGTGGTTTTATCACAAACAAATTAATCCAAAGTCATCAAATGTTCCTTGGATGACAAAAGACGATCCACCACCTACAATAATTCGTTGCAGTAAGTTTGCTTCAAAAACGTTATTTTCCATCTTTTTTAAATCAGCTAGTCTGCTACTCACTCGTTATATAATGTGTATGTACCTGCAAAGTTTCTTCTTTTCTTCCATCTAAAGTATAAAAGATTACACTAAATGAATGGTTTACTCTTGATTGACAGAAAAAGCGGTAACAATATGTCTTGTAAACTTTTAATCCTTTCGACGTGACGGGTCCTACCGGTGGAACCCGCCAAATTTAAACAAGAAATCGAATGGAAAAACGCTTTCTCGTTTCTTTTTCTTAAGCATGGGGTTACACAGAAGGTATCATCTGCTCTGCCTTCGCTATTATTTTAATCGTTTATTGCATAGCATAATGCTTCTTGTTAAGACAATCGAGACAAAAAAAAGATTTCTTACAATCAAAACAAAAGATTTTTATTTTCTTTGCTGTCGCATTGTTTGCTTCTCTTGCTTATTATTGCCTGATTTTCTCATAGTAGCTAGCACAACGTCTTCGAACATTGCGGTCAAATCCTTTCTTTTCATCGAGCTGGTTGTCAGCGAGTTTGCGCTTCGGTTGGTTTGTTGACTCTTATCTCGAACTAGGTTTCAGATTCTCGAATGGTACACCAAACAGTAAAGATGGCACCAGACTTTCACAAAAGTACAGCATGGTTATATGGCTTGTGTCATCATTTTCCTTATAAATCAAATAGACATTAACTATTGTCGCTCTAAATATCAATTCAAATGCCGCCTTGTGATACCATTTTACAGATCTTCTGAGGCATGTATAGTATGCTGAGAGCTGATCAGATAAATCTATATCTTGTTTTCCTTCATTTACTGGTTTTTCTCATTCTACCACAGTTGCTGACTGCAATAGTTTTTACTAATATAAACCATAAAATTCCAAGTATATTCTTTCATGTTCATCGCCTTGTATATCTTGACGCCACATTTATGCCATTTGCCTGAAATGTACTCACTTAAAATCACAAGCAATAGAAAAATACAAAACTAAGTATAAATAAGCATCATTCCAACACAATACTCGATTTAATTTTTAAAAAAAATTGTATCGAAAAACATTATGCATCTCTTCTTTGTGACACTAACATTTTCAATTAAAATTTGAAAAAATAAAAAAATATTTTCTTTCATAGTACAATTTTCTTGTAACGATAACATCTACTTATCAGACAAAGTGTGACATTATTGCTTTTTAAACATCATTGATTACAAACAACTAATCAATCATTTTTATCACTTTGCCATCACAAATTCATAAGTATTACTCATTCCACTACATGTACACAAATGACAAATGTACAGACAATTGTGTATCGTTTTCATTTTCCCGTTGGTGGAAATGTATAAGTCAATAGAATTTTATTGTTTTCTATCTGCACATGTTTTTTATTGAAGAGTACGTCATCTTTCTCTTTGTACTCCTATTGATTGAACCAAAATAACTAATTCATGATATGTATGTGTACATAGCGATTTTTTCAGTAGTAATACAATGAAAATTAAAAAACGAGATGCGAAAACAATGGAGCTCATTGAGATTGATCTAAAATCAATGTTAGTTACATTGAAATCGGCTTACAAGTGCAGCAGAAATCCTGTTTCAAAGGTTTTCGTGATTTAGAGGGGTAATTGGCACTTCTTTCGATCAAGGAAGAGTCTATGTCTATGAATCACTCCTGGAACTGATAGAGCTTGTCGAGCTCCACTTGAAACCATCATAGTTTACATTGGAATCGTGCTAAAAGCGAATCAGGAATGACTTTTCCAAAATTTTAGTGGTTTTTTAACGGTATTTGACATTTTTGGAAGGTCTGGAAGGGTCTAGAGAGAAAAACGACGTTTGAAATCGATAGAGATCGTCGAATTCTACTTGGAACTAGTGCGAATGACATCGGAATCAGGAAAGGAAAATGTTAAATCCGTTGATCAGATATCTTACATTTCTTTTTCATGAAATAAAATCTTGCGTAATTCAGAGAAATGACTACAATTATATCATTCTTATTTTGATATTTTTGATAATAGAAGAACGTTTTTTCAAATGACATGTACTCTATCCATTATAATCCCTACTTTATTGTTAATTTTTGTTATAAAACAAAATAGCTTTGAATGAGAAATTATAAATGAACTTCCATTGACATAGGGTAAGAAGAGAAATAATTTCTTTCTTTTTATAACTGTAATCGGATTGCATCAGCGAACGAAATTTTTATAAACTTTTTCGACATGATAAATGAAACATTTTGAAGTGTGTCGTGTCACGTCGAAGTTCAATTATTACAGTACAATCTTGATAACTGTAACGAATTAGCTGAATTGATTAAGGCACTACAATCGATTTATGATGGCTATTCAAACCAATGTCATAAAAATTGTGTCGGTTTTGGCAATTAACCGTGATGTTGCAAAAAATTGGCGACTAATTGTGATATAATCTTATGGTTAATTAGCAAGATAAATCGCGATAAAATCGCCACTTCTCGACTGATTTTGTTAACATGGAAACGCAACTCTCTCGTATACATTTCTCACTCTGTTAACTGCCAAAAGATTCAAGAACTTGATTCTATATGATATTAAAGAAAACATTATAGACAGTACAGATTTGGCAACAAACGGAAAGAAGAGGCATCAAGATATTGACAAAACAAGCGTCTCTTTTCTGCATGCTTTTCCTTTTTCTTTTGACTTTTATTTTCACACTGAAACAAAATGAGCACAATGATTGAAAAAAATATGCCTATATTCGAACAAAATATACGCTGTAAAGAGCAATTTTGGATTTGATATTGACGTTCTAAGCTTTGAGACAACGTGGAATCATAGTATCAACTGATGGGATGATTCGACGAAAAGTGTGGAGAAGTGCAATCACATATTTGATCGCGCTAATCTCTGATCAATTTTAAGCTTTAATCTATTTGCAATTTTCTTCTCTGTCACTGGAAACAACATAGTGTTCCTATATTTTTTTCGTATTGGATTGAATTTTGTTAACTAAGCATAGAATGAGAGTCGAAAAAAATATAAAAAATACTGAAGAAACATGTCCTATTCGATCCTATTTCGGAAAATCCACTGAAGCAACATCTGGAAGCTATACTCTCATATTGATGTTCAAAGATGGATAAGATTTCAAACAGCTATGCTTATAAAGGCGTTATATCATATCGAGAGCTTCATGAATTTATTATTTAATGCGCAGAATGTACTACTGAAAATTAGTCATAAGAGGATGGGTTAGAGTTATTTTTCCGAAAAATCAGCAACTATCCATTGTAATAGTTGATAACAGAGCTCGTTGTTTTAACAGCGACAACGATATAGTAGATAACCACTGCCCATACTGCAAGAGAAACGAGAGTGGTAATGATGTTGCTAATCAGTGTGATGACACTAAATTTCTTGGCTTTTTCGTAATTGTACTGTCTAATATATTTTCGTACAAGCAACGACAATAAAAGTGATACCAGACCAAGGATGGCTCCACCCAAAATCATGTTCAAGATCGACCATGGAAGCCAATCACGTATCTTTTTGTTAGGTGATGGCGGTGGCACAAATACTTGACCCGGATATGAATTTATATATGGTTGTTGTGCTGACATCGGATAAGCTGGTCCATATGGATTTATATATGGTTGCTGTACCGACATTGGATAAGCTGATCCGGTTGGATTCACATACGGTTGTTGTGCCGACATTGGATTGACTGGATCGGATGGGTTCTTTGGTTTCTCAGACGATTCCATCGATTGTTAAAATGATAAGTTCTATAATATCGAAAAGGAATTGTGTTCTGTGCTCGGTTTAACTGTTCGCTTCATCATTACTCATGATCAGACTTGGAACCGGACTGGCCGATCTGTTGATTACCGATCCGATCCGGTCCAATCTTTCAGATCGGCTGGACTTCGCCGGTTCTTTAATTTTTTTTGGGAATTAAAACTTGCTTATTTTACTCATTTCTAACGATTTTCATGGAATCAATGGCCAAGAGATTTGATTCGAAAAGCTGCCTACTGGCAAAACTTCAATCGTATTGGAAATTCCAGCTCTAAATATTGACTAACACTTTCTCATTCTTCCGTTAGAAGCTCCTAGTACGTGAAATAAATTTATTATAATATACAGTAATTTTAGCAAATTTTCGTAAAGCCCAATAGCTACCAATATACAAATTTATGCATGCAGAACAAAATATTTTTTATAAAATCACTTCTTTTGTTAAAGTTTTTCTAAGTACTAGCATTATCTGACTGCGATAATATTTAGGTATCAATACATCTTGAATAGAAAGTCTAATTTAAAAATCTCACAGATTAGTTCATATTACCTTTCTCTTTGCAATAGCACTTTTTGTGGAGTGGAATACATTTCAACTGTGGTACGGGACTAAGTCAGCGTTGCTATCTCATAGTGTTTCAAATGGGACACAAAATATCTCCATCGGGGCACATCTATGGGATACAGGGTAATGCTGTAAAATATGACTGAGAGAAAACATTGTTCTGTGAAACACTATATTGACCTTTTTTCTTTCGAAAAAGGGCTGAAAATATTGATTTTTTCCTAAAACAAACCAAAACAATCGAATGATGCAATCCTTGTTACATCAAGTTGATACGAGAAGATGGAAAATTTTTGCATTAGAGCTCGAGAAGTATATTTTATTGATCGAATGATGTGCAAAAGTTTTGTCATTTCCAATTAATTTTCGTGTAAATAGATGGAATTTCGGATAATTTATTAAACTGTTCAGAATTCGGATTATTTCTTTCCAGATTAGAACTTTCTTACGAACCCTTAGAAAACGTATGTAATGTTTGAAACCTGCGCAAGAAAAGACATTTTAGTGCATGAAAAAAACTTTTCCTTACAGTTTCGTCGTCGAAGATAGCTATGCTTGTAAATACTTGTTTCAAAGTATAGATTTTGACAAAAAGAAAAAACGATTCGGGAAAAAAATAAAAAGAAGTGAAGTCTGTTGTATCGATTACAATGCTTTCCTATATACAATTCACAAAAATTGTGACAAGTAAAGTTATACAAACAGAAGCGGAATTCAGTATGTTGAATAAAAAAAGCTATTCACTTATGAGTGAAGTGCGTCTGCGTAGTTCCCAAGCGTCACAAAGCAAAAAATATTCCCATTCATTTGCCACTTTCTTTTGTTAAATTATCATCTACTTTTAAGTTTTTTCAAAAAAAAGTATTTTAGAGTTCAATATTATCAAATAAGTTCCTTCAGAAAACCTCAAAGAGACTATTTTCGATTTCTTCAAAACCTATCAAATCAAAACTTTACGCACTGGATTAGGGAGCTTCTCTATTAGCTCATTCTATTTATGTTACCTTCTTACCGGTCGATCAATTTCTGTTCCAATCATTATAGTAAAAGTTTTAATACTTCATTTTATTGCTCAATGAATAATTCAGATTGAATTTAAACAGATCATTTCTGAGATTTCTGTTAAAGGATCACTCAAAAGTAATGTAGAAAAAAATTCAAATGGGGTATAAAAATGGGTTCCCCAGAGGTACACATTTTTGTGAGGTACGAAATATCGAAATGGGATATAGATGGTAACATTGAAGTAACTATTTCAAATAAGAATAGATTATACCTATCTATTGTAAAGAAATCATATCATTATTTGAAAAGATTCATAGAAAAATGATCTGTTGTTCAATCCTAGTTGTTGTGAATCGTAATCGAAACTTTTTGAAAGAAATCTTTATTGGTTCTGTATAGTAGCACACTAAATGTGACAGATTAAAAAGAAGTCGTCGCTATTAGAAGCTTCAAGAATTGTATGAGTTTGATACTGTATGTCTTTGTAGAGCTAAAGTAACAAACTATTTCGTAAAAGCATTGGTCGATTGGCTAATACACGAGTGCACCGATTTTTTCGCCAGTTTAATCAAGAATTTGGTCTGGTCGGTTTTTCACCGGTCTAGGTAAAAGCTTGAATCAACCGACCCGGTTCGATCTGAAAATAATCAGACCGGTCCCAAGTCTGGTGTCTTCTACTTTGAGCGCCGATCGAGTTTCCGAATTAAATAGAATCAATTCGACGATAGAATTGATTGTACAATGTTCAACATCACGGACTAGAAGTTCTATCAAACTTATGGGTTTTTTAATAGGAAATTATTCGAAGCACTCTCATCACGCATTTTTAACACACAACTTGAAAAATAATCCTTTAAGGGTGCTCAATGATGTACTATTCATATAATTTATTGATTGAATAATAGAGTATATCCAAGAAAATAAAGATATGAAAAACTAATTGAGTGACGAGCCAGCAATATTCGAGAACTCTGATATGCATAGTTACCAGTCATTGATGTACATTCTTTATTTCTTCTCAAAATATTTAAAGTCTTACTTTATCAGTTAGCTGTCTTCACTACTATAATTGTCGAATCGCATAAGTCTTGCCTCTTACCAGCCAAACAATTAAATAGAATCTTTCAAAAGCTCAAATACGCAAAGAGTTTGGTGCTAGTGCCATAGACTACGACCTTTCCTCTACCTAACTATTTTTTGTTCGTTTTGTAATTTATTAGTTATGACTGGTGTGATGGTATGAAAGCATTATACTGGATCTTGAACATTTTTAATGAGAGTAAGAAAAACAGAAAGAAATTACTAGTATTACGAAATTTTAATTATCAAGATGTGTCGCTTGTGCAAGATAAACATAATATTCAAAATCAGTATTTAAAAGACACTAAAAACTCTATTCTTCATTGTACAATAACCATCGATCAAACTTCATCATTAGAAGAACAGCGAATGAATTTCAAGAATAAAAACGATCGAGTGATAGCGCTGACAGTTGCATGACAGAGGTTGTACAATAGTAAATAGAGTGCTTGGTGTATTTATTTTAATGCTGATTTCGAATATAGTTTTCGTCTTGCTTTTACTAAAAGTGTTCAAGGTCTAATATAGTGCTTTCACATCATCACACCAATCACAACCAAAGAATGATAATAGAGACAAAAAAATACGCAAGGATATATGCGCCAAGTCCTTTTCCCCTAACCTAACACAATACACCTTTTGTTACCCATTCTATACAGTAGTCACTGGTCTTCTTATGAAAAACGCTGTGTCTGAACCTATAAGTTGTGAAAATAGTTAGGAAATAAAACGCAAAATCTCGGAGTTCCGGCTTCCAACAATTTGGTAGAACTCTATAAAATTTCACAACTCTAGGATTGTGTGCTCCATTTCTTGACACACATGCACTAGATGATAGGTATGCATCTAAAGTAAATGAAAGTAAAACTACATGGCCATCAACAGAGCTCGTGTATTGATTCAGAGAGAAAAGATGTGAGAGGACAGGCGAATCAAATACGGGAAGGAAATGAAGAGAAAAATACAAAATTATTATTCTGTTCATTTGCAACTGAGGAGTCAGATGCTACAAGTTTAACTAGACTGGACTTACTTTCTGCCAATCTCGGCTCGATTCAATTCACCGAAAAACGAATCGAAGTGAGTCAATTTCCTGATTAACGTACTCAACCCCCCGTCTTTGCTGTGTAATAAGTATCAAAATCTGCTTTTTATATATAGCGATCGGATGATTTGCGAGAAAAAATAAAATCACTTATTTCCTTCCTGCTGATTCTTTTTGTTTGTATCTATGGAAATAATAATGTAATGTGTGTAAAGCAGAATGAGTCAATGTTTGATGACAGAAGGCGAAATGATTTTTTTCTTTTGTAAATAACTATACATCATTTATTATTGGCATCATAAAGAGATGGAAGTATGATTTTTCTCCAACAGTGTGTATGTCTTGAGTGCTGAATAATTCCAATTCTTGTTTTATGACATAAATAAAAAAGAAACAGGTGACAGCGATTATAATTAATATTTAGTCGACATGTAGTACACATGAGAAAAAAATTTTATCTTCATACTACGAAAAATTCTGCTGACTCTCTAAAAAAATTTTAAAGGTAATACCTTTTGAATAATTTTTAAATAATCAGTCTCCACAATCAACGCATTCATCATGTGTCATTTTGAAAAGAAGAAATGAATTTGTACAAAAAGAGCTTTGGTTGGCTTCGTTTTTGTTTCTTCTCAGAGGATGTAATCTGTCTATGCGACGAATGTTTTATTCAGCATTTTTCTTCGTGTATGCATGCTTGTATTACAAATAAAATGAAAATAACATAATTTTTTAAGATATCTTGTTGACATATCTCAAGTTACTAAAAATAAAATAAACAATGCAAAAAATTAATCATCACCTTGTATCACCACCAGTGTCACAGATCTAAGAAATCGAAGATCTTAGCCATACAAGCATTTTCACCCTATTTATATATTACACATAGCTGATATAGCTCTTACTGTACTAGAAATGCCCCATCTCTAGACTTTGCATCTCGTGATGAAAAATTTTTGTTTTCGACCTTCTAGTCTAGAGATGACGCGGAATCACTTAACGCATTCCATTACCCTTGTGATTTTTCATATGTAGTTATATTATGATAATAAATGGGACTTTGAGAATGAAAATGAATACACATTTGCCAAGGAAGATATATTTGGGTTACTAGAGAAGATCATCACTAACATTTTCGGTGCGTTCAAACGCTCAATATATTTATTAGAAAGCTACGTCGTCACAAGGATTCATTTTACATATAATCCCTGATAAGGATTTCTTCGAAAATACAATTTGAAAACTGGAAACTAATGTCGACACCAAAAGTAAATGGTGAAAACTGTAAGATGAATATCTCCCGATCATTTCAAGCTAGAGATTTCGACCCTTCAGCACTAGAAAGGGTAGCTTCTAGGAGTTGCATCGATCTTCAATCCAATTAGTTATCAAAGAATAAAGTCCTTAGTTGGACGTCGAAGATTTTGCGTGCGACCGAAGCCAAAGTGTTTTAAATAGCTTTTTATATTTCAACATGGTCTCTAGATGCAGTACGGGTTCCTCTTTTAATCTACGTAAGGTCGAGCCTTTCATCACGTATCATTGAGAAGATATGCATATTTTCCGTGAAAAACAACTACCACGAGTTAATTGCTGATGATTTTCTGTCTGGTTCAAACATGATTCATGTCATCTATCACCACACATCATCGCTGTCCTTCACATTTCATACAAATAGTACTGTCTACAAAGTATTTTCACTGTATTTCATTTTGACCTGTCCCTCGTACATGAAAGATGTCGAATGCAATTCATATTCTCTTTCTTGATGGCCATTGGTTGAAGAGAAAGAATAGGCAGATCTTTTTGGGTAAATTTCGTTGATGTACGTATATAAACTTGTGTATCTCATATTATTGTAAACATTATTCTCTTATCTAAATCGACATGGCACAAGGGATTTCTTTTACTTCTCAGATTAAACAAATCGTTTTTCGTATGATTCACTTTGTTGAAGGGTGAGAAAAGTGGTTCATAAATTCTGATGAATAATTGAACCGCATGTATCACAGCTAAGTTAGGTACTTCTGAATCTCCAGTAATTAATCTAATGAAAGAAATGAAAACCATCTCAGAAATAAGAGAAGCGCTCACGTCTCCGATCATTATCACAAAACCAACCAACCAATGTTTCACACAAAAAAAATGGTTTCAACTTGGTTTCTACCATCAGAAATGGAGCGAGTTCCTCCGAAGAGTGCTCCTCAGTTATGCTATCTGAAGAAGCTGATGATGAAATCAGATTTCAATTCCATCTGTTATTGGTAGAGAAAATTTATCCAGCGGCTTCTATTCTGCTCGAATGTCTTCTCGCAGCTCATTCAGATTTTCCGATTCGTTCTGAAACCTCTCTACGACATCATATGCATTGATTGGGTTTTTTTACCAGAAGATCAACAAGGTCAAGTTAGCGCTTGACAATAATACCTTTGGTGCTCAATGTGCTTCCTATATCTGGAAGTTTACTGATTTACGACAGTCTGGTGCTCTCATCATGTGTCATGATTAAACTTAGGTAAACACGGACGAGGAGAAACGGTCTATTTGGATCGATGATATTGGAAGAGAAAGAATTCGAAAAAGAGATAGAAAAGGTATGACAATAAAACTTCTGTTAACATAATATATATAACTATGTATATTCAGGTGCTCGCTTGGGAGTATCTGCAATGATCACCCTCAAAAGAATATAGAGTATATATCATAATTTCATCTTCTTCACGTTTTTCAAAGAATTCAAATTAGGTCGATATGATGGCTCTGGAGTATAACGTGGAAATTTTACGACTACCGATCCGTCATTGTTCCAAGGGAGGAAAAGGTGATTGCAATCAAGCAGTCTTTGGCAATCAGAAACGGATCACAGTGAACCTGCTTCTCCAGTGTTGTATGAACATACCATAGTGTTGTTTGGACTATATAAAAGAGGATCACCACTAGTCTCGAGATCGTCCTTGCAAGACTATGCATTATCTTTATAATAGACGAGAAAAATCATACTAAAATCTGGTTGGTTGAGAGCTTTTCTTAATCAAACAACCAGATTTTAGTTGAATTTTTTTCACTTATTGTAGGGATAAAACATAGCCTTGTTCGAACCAATGTAAGCACGAGTAGGAAACACCTTTCATACGGCCCGAAGAACGCCATTATATGTTGATACTTGAGTAAAGAAAATCTCAAAGTTATTTAACATTTGCGTAAGACAATCACTGACACCTGATCTTAAGGAAATTAAGCGTTAAATAGAAGAAACGTAAACTTAGTATCAAATTCTATGTAAAAAAAATTCAACTGTAATTTAAATTAAGGTGACCACCTTATTAGCAATCACCAACAATCACTGGCAGGGTCGATGCGACCAGGCTATCATCCTTTCCCCTGCGTTTGGAAAATACTACTGGAATTTTCTCCAATTTTGGAGAATGTTCTCTCCGATTTTGGGATATACTCACCACCTGCTCTGACCTCTTCGCCCTGCCCCTGATTATTGGTCATTCAAAGCAATCCTAGCAATCAAAAATTCAACTTTTTCCACTCGCTCGTGCTAGTATTTTGGCTCTTCATGCTGAAGCTTTTTGTGACTTAATTCATTAAATTTCTGGAAAGTAAGAGGTAAAATTGCTTGCTTTTCAAGCACAGAATGAAATTAGCTTATTTCTCGGATGTAGAGGTGGCACTCACATACTGTAACTTAAATCTGAACAACTAAATACTTTCCAAAGTATACATGCATTACATTAAGCGATGTAACTCTTGCCTTTTAACTAGAACTTGAATTACTGATCAGCAATACCATCAAACTCCTTACTAAGAAAAGAGAATTAGCAAACAAACCAGATCAACGACCTCAACTGATCACTTTTTCAGCTCTACTAGCCGCAAACACCATTTTATCTACTTTACCAACAGCAAGTGTACCATCATCGTATCCTTCAACTTATACTCCTTCATCATCAGAGGCACTGATACCTGCAAATTCATTCAACTCATCTTCACTTAACCCTTCCACAAGACACTAGAGATTTGTATCTGATTTTATCTTCATTGCTGAAATTCGATAGCAACTTATCTAACTGTTATTATTCATACGTTGTGTTTTGCTATGGGAATCCACTTGTAAAATCGTCGTATTCTTATGATGTACAAAGACATAAATCTTATCTTCGCTGAAAATGACTCGAATAGGTGGTTTTTCCTTATAAAAGGAGCATAATAATCATTGGCAATCTAGGCAATCAAAAATTCTGCTTTTACTCCTTGAGAAAAACACAAAAGAATAAAAGAAATATCTTTTCCAATGTTTTGCATCGATATCAACTTACCGTCTATAGAGTTCATTTGAAT
>JAJEKB010014247.1:0-40052 GCA_022393335.1 Macrotrachela quadricornifera
CGAATGACAATGCGCATAGTGATAGCTTGTCCTGGTTCAATATAAATGCATTCATCAGGTGGTACATCACCAAGATACAGAGGTGGTAAAGAACATGAATTATTAGAATCCCAAACCTTGAAAAGAAATTGTGTTGGAACTCTTGATAGTTCAGTAGTATCTGTAGTTGACTCATAATCAATAACAGTCAGTGCAATTGCATAATACCCAACTTTTGGTGGTGTAAATTTAAGAATACATGTAGTAGAATTAAGCACTGTTGTACTTGGTACTGTCATACAAATACCAGAACATTCATAGAATAGAGTTGACCATAAACATTGATAAGGATCAAAATCATTATCAGCTACATTAATCCGTATATAATATGTTAAATTACGTCGTAATCGAATAATAGGTAACATTGTAATAATGGGTGCTTGATTGTATTTTCCATTACTTCGTAGATATGTATTAATTTGAACAGCAACAGACCAATTACCACCACCTTGAGCAAGAGTAAACCATTCTCGACCTGCAAAAACGGCAGTAAAACGTGAGTTTTTTGGTATGCGAACTTGAGTGCGACGTTCACCACTTGTAAATAGCTCGGGCATGTTATATGCCGTACATGGAACAGCAACTGAAGCTAAGGTAGAAATACCTGACGGACATGAATCGAAGCACACTAAACTCCCTGATCCAATCATATAATTGCCTGATGCAATGTTTGTATCGTTACAAGGATACCAATCCCAATGCCAAGCATGACGTTGAAGTAGTTCGACAACAAGTGGTGTTGCTGTCGAGTTAACTATACGCCAAGTAATCATGGAACCTCGAAAATGTGCTGTTAGAATGGTAGATACATATACGCATAAAATGATAAAAAGTCCTTTCATGATTTTATTTATTTTTTAATTGAATATATTTGATGTAGAGATAACTTCTCTTTATTTTGTTCGCAAAATCATTTGTAGGATTTCTGAGTATCGAAATGTGAAATACTGTTTTTTTTATTTACATAGAATAACATAAATTATAAAAAAAAGTCAATACTGTTCTTTCTTCTCAATTCATATGTACTTTTCGATCACTCGCACATCACACATTGTTTCAAGATTTCGATCAATTTTTTAATTATCCAAATTCAAATAAAATGCATCGCTGAATCAATTTAATAAGCAAGAGTTTTATGTTGCTGGCTCCATATACAATTTTAACAAAGAAATATATTTATAAATAAAAAAATATGACTATGGTAAATATATTGTTCAGTTCTTTCTATCTAATAAACGGTTCTTACAGAATTTATATGAATTGACACAAATATAAATAGATATAATGATCAATTGTTGTCTACTATATTTCGATGAACAGCCTAATCAGAATGGTTTTGATTAGTTGGTAGTATTTGGATTTCGTTGTTGATTACTAATACTTTCGAAATCTATTTTTCATTAGCTTCGTGTACATTATTAAAGCTCACCTCCTCATTTCAATGTAGTTTTGATTTCATACGTTTTTTCAGCTTCTCTGAACTTTTATTTTCGAAATATAGAAATCTGCTAAGCGACCACTATATAATAACTTATGAATCGTACGCTTTTTCTTCAAATCACCAGTTACATCTTTTGCATCGTAGAATTTGATTCAGTATACAAAAATTGAAAAGATTGTTTTATTTACTTTTTAATTTTATTATTGATATTTCTTATTTTCTTTTTGTTCACATATCAATATAATTTTTTTCTTATTCTTGACATAATCATTCTAGAGTTGCATCGTTTGATAAATTGTACATTTAATTATTATATTATTACGAGCAAATATTGATTGTTCCTTTTCTGATGGTAAAATTCTTAACTAGAATTAAAATTTTCTATTAGAACATAAGTTTGTCATTGGAAAAATGACAGTATTATATACAATGATTGTTGGTTGTCTCACACTTCGTGATGATCTTTATTGTAATTGTAATAACATGCTGATATGATGACTACTATAAATTTTTTACACCATAGTGAATTCAATCATATACGATTTTCTTCTTCAATAAGACACATACTTAGATGTTCAATTTCGATGAAAATGAATCATTACAAACAATCTATTCTACTCATATGACTTGCATGATTTAGTCTATTAGTTTGAAACTTTACTTTTTCACAATTAATTGTATGTATAAATAACGTGCTTGTAGTGAAAGAATTCGATTTGATGTGTATTGCTACCATTAAATCATATTGTCTTTGACGAATATCGTCCTTTTTTTTTTTTATTTCTCTCAGCTTTTTTTCTTTCTTCTTTTTCTCATTGTTAATGTCTAGTCATACTCAATATATTTAAAAACGCATGTACTGCTTGTTTTCTGTGTTAATCTTTTATTCTCGGCAGTAGTTCCTAACGAGTTCCAGAGATGAAGTAATTGCTGGAATAGATTATTGGTGCCTCCAATATGCCGAAAATACAATTAGATCAATCAGATATTATTTTTCGTTTTTCGGCACTTTTCTGAGACAGAATATGGGAAACAAATTGAAAGAATTCTTTCAGACTTTCAGTAAAAACGATGCAGTTTAATCAAGAAATGTCGTAGAGATCTCTGGAATGTCTTATTTTATCAAAAAAATTCTCACTCGATCATTCTATGTAGCTGAAATGGAATTTTTATATTGATTTGCACATGTTGATAGGTCGAGACGGTGCTATTTCTGAAATTCTCCGATGAACATTCTGTTCTTTGCTCTATCTTTCCCACAAATCTTTTCTAAAACTTCTGAAATCAAAATAATCCACTAGTAGGTATCTTCCTTCGATTGTAGCACATCGCACATCATTGGAATTTGCCTTACTCAAATATATAAAAAGATTTCTCTTACAAAGTTCTTTTTTTTTAAAACCATCAATTTTATAAACCGTGTATTTCAGAGCGAGAACAGTAATATAAAAGGCTTTTTTCAGTGATCGATAGCTCATGAGATTTAATACAAAAAATGCTCTTAGAGTTTTTAAATCTCATGCTCTGTTAATTTTTGCAACTTCTATTCTGATGTCCACTGAGGTAGACAATCACGGGTGAAGGATAAATGTGTTTTCAAAAAATGATAAAGCAATACAAATTAGATTAAATATAAATAGTTAACCATCCTAATATAAAAAAATCCTCATCTTTGTAATATCTTTAATAAACAACAAAACTTCAATTAACACATATAATAAACTAAAATTAAAGATGTGTCGTCTGATTGCATGCATCATTTATTTCTTAAATTCCTTGAGATTTTCTTGAATTGTTAATTTTTGGTTGGTAGTTATATTTTCTTTTAAAAATTTTATTTTTTAATACACTCGAAAAGATAATTTTTGTAACATTATTCAAAAAGAGAAGGTCAATCTTTTGTTTAATAGGTTAGAAGAAAAGTACGTACGATAGTTTTAAAAACAGATGGTTATGCGAACATATTCTTGGTATCCTTCTTGTTGCTGTTTTTTTTTTTCATTTTTTAAGCTATTTATTTGATCAATGTTGTTCAGTAGAACGTCGTAGAAATTGAACATTTGAATAATTTTGAAATATATATTCAGCATGGCTACGATGGAAACAAAGAGAAAAGATGGCTTGGATATATAGACGAAAAAACTAGTACACAATTCCTAAAAGTATTTCCGATTTGATGATAATCCATTCAAATATCTATCATGATATATAAGGAATACGCATGATTATTTTAGTGACCTTATCCAGAGATCAATATAAATTTGCTCTTTTGAAAATAAGATCATCAATTAAATTTTTTTTATGCATAAACCATCAATTTTTCCTGAAATTAATTTTAATGTTGAATTATCAACGTTTGCTTTTTTTGAATGAATGAGTTGAGTCAAACAGTTGAGTCAACATCTACCAATTTTCGGGGCCGAGTCACGACTGGAACTTATCCTTCGTTGTAACAACACATATTTCATAAGTGAAGAACATCGGGAAAATTCAATATGTTTTAGTACCTAACAGGACGTAGATATGTATCGAATATTGACACTCGACAAAAGATTTCCTTCCAAACTAATTCTTTTTGATTGAGAAAAATAGAAGAGCGATAGGACGTAACAAATCTTTGAACATAAGCTTAAGTCGGTATATATTGACTTTTCTAAAAATGACATGTTTCTCGTAAGTGTACAAGATTTTTCAAATCTAAATAGTTCAATCGAACCAGTATTATGTTAAGAAAAGATGCTGAATCCATCATAAATGCATTTAAAAGAGAAAAATAACGGTCTTTAAAATGTGTTATCTTCTTTACCAATTACAAATAATTATATGATTCTTCTGTCGTCGACGCTATTTAAGATGGCTGACTTATTGCTTTTGTTATGCGTAGTTGCCATGGTAAATTCTTCTAGTAGATTATCTTTTTTATACTATTAAGTTTACTTGTTGTTGATATACTGCCTATTTTCAGTGAAGATATAAATATAATATAATCGATATGTGCATATTTAGCTAACAAAAAAACGAATGTTTTTTTCTTGCCTGTTTACTTTTTCATCGTTTTCTTTTTTTTATGGCCTATAGCTACGATTCAAAACAAAATAAATGCAAAATTAAGACTAGAAATGAACTTATAAATAACTAAAAGTTGGCGAAAAAAATATCTGTTTCTGATTCTATATTTGCTAGATATATGTTGCACAAAATACAATCTGTTCCTGTTCAAAACTTGTCTCAAATATTATTGATAATGAGTTAACTTATTTTTATTTAATAGTGAACGAATAATTGTAGGAAGAAGTATTTCTTCGATCGTTAGCTATATAATAATTTAATTGACGAGTTTTGTTATGTGTTTTCGGAAAGTAAAAACTTTTGTACAATCCTGCAGAAAGAAAAGCAGTCACGTGTAATGCAAAATCAGTGCTTAGGTCTTTTTTTGGCAATGGTAATTGCAGTGGCACTCCTCTTTAAAAAATAAACTTTCGAGATAGAAAAGTATCTTTGAGTCTATTTTTGATGTGAAGGTGGCCACAATCTATCTCAACAACTAATCAAAATGAAGAGAGTCAAAATCAATGCTTCAAGATGGTTCAATCAAGTACGCTTCTGCAGATGCTATATCTTAGCAAAGTAAACATTTTTTTGTGCAATCGCGAAAAATGCTAAATTTCTCTGTAGATTTTTAAAAGAAAAAGTAGTGTCGCAACTATATCAACAAACGGGACTTTGATACGAGCGATTTTCTGAAAGAAACATTATTTAACTTCAAATTTCACACAAAAAGCAATTAATTTCTTTGAACTTCTATAAAACATGACACCGTGCCACAATTTTTGGTTATTGAATGGTGGACACTCTTTGGCTCGCTCTCTTTCTGAGAATATTCTTTTTAAAATAAGTGCGTGATATAATTTATATGACCAGCATTAATTGAATTATTGAATATGGTGTAATTCACAGATTAAATCTATATAATGATCGTATGATTCATTGATAATAGTTACACATTAAAGAGTTAATTTGAATAACAATCATGATTAAAACACCTCACATATGGAAAACCATTTAATTTTTTTTCTGAACTACAAATAGAATTAATATAATTATTACAAAATCATGTTCTTGTCTATTTTCATCAGCGCTATTAATACTCATGAAAGGAAAAAAATTAATCTAGATCTAAGTGAGTTGCTGCATGATGAACTTTACTTGTATATATAAAGTGAAAAAGAAGAATAAAAAGAAGGCTTTCGTAAATACCAAGGCGATGACAGGTAATAATGACAATAGGATAGTAGTTATAATACAGATATAAATTGAAGTTTTTTATTTAAGTTTATAGTCAGTGTGCTAACATTTAATGAATATGGTGGACATTGGAAGGAGTTGTTTCACTGTTTGTTTGCTTTATATTTCGTATCATTTGATTCCATATTTTTTTTATTATCAAGTATAAAAATTCCACTACTACCATCTTCCTTTCGTTGTTCACGTTGATCTTTATTAATAATTGCTTGTGTATAGGAATCACCAGTTGATGTTACGCTCTTTTCTTCTTGATTGGAAGTCATCTTCGATAGACTACCATCAGCTTGTGCTGTAGACATTTTTTGCGATGAATCTTCAGTTTAACAGTAAATTAAAACAAAACAAAATAAAAATGCACTCTATGACACATGAAAGTTTAGTTTCTTCTTACCCATATAGAAATTATTTTTAACCAACTTGTATGAGTTTAGTAGGTTTGAAAAGTGAGAAAGAGAAAAAAGAAAGTGTAGTTACGAGAAATCAGATTCTTTTTTTTTATATTTAGAAAAAAAGAAAAACAAAAAAAGTTGCATGCACATCTTGTAATAAAAATTTTAGAAGAACTCTCTTACGAAACAATAGTTTATTACTAAGAAAATAAAATACGCTTTCAAATAGTTTTAATAAGGAATTTGAACTATAATTGCTCGCAGATAATGGACGATAGCTTTAAGAACTGCATCTGTTCGTTGCTCACTCGTCTCAAGAATCGATTTCGGTACCCAATGAATATATTGAATCGAAAAAATCTTTGGATATTTGTCGTGATTAGACGAATTGTCATTAAATTTTCATCCAATCAAAGTTTTCTATTTTGGAAAAATTTCTTAACTAATACAAAAGTACGGTTCATCGAGAAAATCTTTAGTACGTCGTCCACTCTCTACAGCTATCAAAATAATTTTATTTGCTAGAAATCACTCAAATGAAGCGACTGAAATAGAACTTTTCTGATACTTTTTCTTCATAAATTTTTGGTGTACACACCATGATTACGCATCAGAAAAAGATTTCAGAAAATTACAGTGAGAAATTGGTATCTTCTGTTCGAATTAAGAGATTGAAAAAGCCAATGTCAATCGCTTCGATCTTTTAGCAGTTATCGAACAAAGTATTGTTCCTCTCTTTGTTCCGTTCATACGGAGAAAATCTTTTCTATTTAAAAAGCACTATTTTTAGAAAAAAGAAAAAATAGTCATCTTGTTGAATAGTTGAGGCTTACACCAAATCGTCCATATCTCAGTCAAGCAAAAATTTAGTTAAGAGACGTATAGAGCAATCTTTCTATATAGTTTGTATTTAGGCTTTAGGTAAACGGGACTTTGATCATCGAACCAATTCGATTCTACAGGAACGAGTATAAATTCAAAAAGGGGACATTTTACGCATCTTACCCTTTTCTTGACCAAAAATTTGCATTTTGTTTTGATGTTTTTTCAATCAATATGTAGCCTGTAATGTCATCTAACAGTTGAACATATTTTGAACAAGAAAAGTCACTCTTTCAATACCAAAAATGCAAAAAAGCATGAATTTAGTTTCTTATTATTTTATGAAATCAACTTTTATGGAAAAAAAGACCTTTCCTTCCTTTTGAACTTACACAATACGATCGATTGATCTAAACATTTTTTTAGCACATCTTCAATCAAATCAGAGTATAGATTTCTTATTTGAAATAATATTGTATTGGTGAATGTTAGTAATTCTTTTACAAATACGCGTTAATCGATAACCATTCAAAAATCAAGCCTTTTGTGAAACTTACATATTTTACGAAGGAAAATAGAGAGTAGAAGATTTAGGCAAAATTTCACCGATTCCTCTATTGCTGTTACGGTCCCTAGTAATCGGAGTAACGGCCACGAATGACATTTTTTTAGAAACAGGAAAGAGGGTTAGTAGGTATTAAAGGATAGTTTTTGCTAGTAATGAGAAGGATGTTTATTCAAAAACAGTTTTTCATAGAAATCAAGGTCAAACGGAGCGTATGTGGGAACCTTATCAACGGACAAATTCCTTTTGGATCGATTATATGCTCAAATGATAGGTCTTAGTTGGCTTTTAAATACTACAAGAATTCGACTATCTAGACCTTCTGATCAAAGATATATGATTATTACTATTACTAATTTGGTTACACTATTGTATTAATTCATATATTTGATATCTTGACAAAACATGTTCTGATCGCACTGATATTCATACTAGTCGTAAAGTATTCAGTATTGAGTTAGATCCCAGAATTTGAACATAAATTAATGTTTCGTATCTTGCTCAAAGATATAAGTAATGATTCATCTAATATTTTTAGCAGCCATTAATTTTATAGTTAGCGTGTGTGTGTGAAGGACAGCTGATTTGTTAATGCTTTAGTTGATAACAATTAGAGGAATGCATTCATGCACTTTTTCTATCATGCAATCTATATTCAGTAATATATTGTTTCCACATATAAACTAAATTCGTTGCAGTTCACAAACAGTTTGAGGACGTTGTACAAATAAGATGGGATTTGTTCTTCGTTGTTGGCAAATGAAAAGTTGTTTAAAACTGTTATTTTATTCGAAATTCTGTTGGAGAAATGTTTCAAAATACAATTCATGCTGTTCATATGCTTGTGTGATTTATTTGTAATAGTAATAAAAATTGTATATTGCTATCAAACAAGCGCATCTATTCAGCACGACCATGCGTCCTTTAAGTCACTACTTCTTCCACTTTATATATTATCCTCTTTTCAATCAAATAAGTACACAATTATCTGTTGTTCCTAATTTCGATCGTCAACAATTTTATGGAAAAGTCATTAAAACAAAAAAAATTGATCTTATTTCGTTCGATGAACTATATATTTAAGATATCAATGTTTTTACGAAAATAGTTTAGTATATCAGTAATATATGTTTCATAGTGAAAAGTACGTAAATTCATTCCTCTGATTGTTATTAACTAAAGTACCAACAAGTCACCTGCTCTTCTCATACACACGCTAACTATAAAATGAATGGCTGCTAAAAATATTAGATGAATCATTACTTATATCTTTGAGCAAGATACGAAATATTAATTTATGTTCAAATTTTGGGATCTTACTCAATACTGAATACTTTACGACTAGTATGAATATCAGTGCAATCAGAACATGTTTTGTCAAGATATCAAATATATGAATTAATACAATAGTGTAACCAAATTAGTAATAGTAATAATCATATATCTTTGATCAGAAGGTCTAGATAACCGAATTCTTATAGTGTTTAAAAGCTGACTAAGATCTATCATTTGAGCATGTAGTCGATCAAAAAGCAGTTCGACAGTTAGGAAGGGTTCCTCGTTAGCTTCTGCTATCATTATTTATTATTCTAAGTCACTGAAAAAATATCATTTTTCTCAGTATTAAGTTTCATTCAAAACTCTTCAATTAAATCGTGTTTTAATTGATTACTATTTAATTGATTATCAGTATTACTTATATTTTTTTTATTATTTTCTGTTAATTATCTATTTTCAAATGATTATAAGAATCACGATTTTTATGTATGATTTTCTCTTGAGCTTCCGCCGTTTTAAATATACTAAAATCTGTCTTCTTATATGTGGTTTAATGATTATTTGTCCAAATTCATAATATTCATTAATGTTTAAATTATATGATGATCAATCGAGATGCCATTATGAATGAACATAGTAATATGATTGCTTAGCAACAGACATGAGAGAGAAAGTTTTTATGAAAGAATTATTGTTATTAGAAAAAATGAATATACAATGATCTTATTTGAATAAATATTAATTTATTTATGGTTTTAATTGATTTTTGATGATGTGCAATGACCAATCAAAATTTAATGATGAGTCATATAAAATATTTTCCTCTTCAGGAAATTCTTTATCTCTTTATTTCTTTATATTAGCGGTTAGGATAAAAATATGCCAAAAATAAATGAGCTTCGTGGTTTATTCAAACCATTTACAAAACCATTACATCGTCAATGGAAATGTAAATAAAATAAAACAAATTCATTTTATCAATTCTTGTTTCGATAAATTTCTAGGGGTATGGCAAGAAAAAGGCAAATTTAATGAGCCAAAATTAACAATACCTAAAGCATTTGAAGGTCGTCAAATAAATATAGTTGATCCATTACATGAACCAGATCCAAATGCTTTACCTGATGAATCAACACCTTGGGTTAGTCCTACTCGACATCCAATGTTTGAATACCTTGTACCACCATTACCACGTAATCAACATCCATTATTTCATCATGATCGACCAGTATTTTTATTTGATTCAAAAACAAAATTACATGCAGGTATATATCTTAAAATAAAATATTAAATTCTAGTTTATTTTTTGTTAATTAGGTGTTGATCAAGCATGTTTATTAACAAAAACAATTCCTTTCTATGAATTACCAAAATCATTAAATGAAAATCTTGGACAAATATCACTACCTAATCAAGATGATTTAATACAATCATATATTCGTCAATCAATTGCTTATGATGCAACAAAAGAACATTTACCAAGAAAAAAAACACCATTAAAACAACGTCGTTCATTTCGTGTTGAATATTCAATACCACGTTCAAGACAGATGTCAATATTACTTGAAAATATGATTCATCTTTGCGAATCACTAGGTGGACGTTACCCAGATTTATTTAAAAGACATCTATATCATAATACACCATTTTATACAACATATCAACGTTATGGTGAATTAGTACATATAAGAAAAAAGAATGAATATTTATTAACTAGTCATACACCATTATCACCAATTGTTAAACGTTTAGATAAATTAGAAATTGATTCAGGAAATAATCTAAATGATCAAATAACAATCCATGATCCAAATGAACATTATCTTATAAAAGCAAATGATTATCAATTTTTAAATATGTATCCAATATATCCAACAATTGATCTTCATGTAGAACAACTTTATCAAGATGGTGATGAACAAGGATGGAAACAAAGAAAATCAAATGAATGTAAATAAAATTGCTTTTTTTTAAACTTAAATCTTTCGAAAATTTTTAAATACGCAATACATAAGAAGATAAAATCAATGAAATGATTCATTGATCACCTGTAATAACTATACCTTGATAGACATTATTTTGTTTTTGATAAATATATAAAATAAGTATGTCATTTTTCATTTTCGTCTATATATTTTTGAATTAGCACGTAAGTTTATTGTACCAAATTTATATAAATTTTTAAATCATTCTTTACACAGTTACAAAATACATTTCATCTATTTAGTGATCTCCATTAGGAGTACAAAGTCAGTTTTTTCGAGAAAGTAATAAACTTTTAACAATGTTCATTTTATCTTTTTCTATAATGGATAATCTGATAACAAAAAATTCTGTCAGAGTCAATAATCTTTTAAAGGCTTGAATGTTATCTCATTTGAAAATATATTAAACGTGTCTTAAATAAGATATATTTGCAATTTGTTGTTCTCTTTGTGAGTACGTTCTTATATAGAGGTTATAGATAAAATCAGAAGAAAATACAAATAACGTAGTTGATGATCACGAGCTCAGAGACTATAGAAAAACGACTTACATGCGAAAATTTATACTATTTAAAAACTATTTTAATAGATTTATGCAAAGGTTTTTTCTGAAAATCAGTGCCCTATGTAGTTCTATTGCCCGAAACATTACTTAAAAGCTTCTCTCGTTCTTATTCTTCAAATATTGTTAAATGTTCATATGTATAATCAATAAGGAAATAACATCGATATCAATTTGATAATCTGGTTTTATACTTATTGATGTTAGACATGTTAATCGTTCTCGCTCATTTGTATTTCTAATATACATTTTGATCTCCCATTTAGAATGAAAAGATTTTTCATATTTTTCTGCATCCATCACAGAGTTCTATTGAAGGTCTTGCTGGAAAACATCGAAAAGGAAAACATCGAAAGAGAAAAATTTAGAAAAAAAAACAGAAGAGGAAAATGTCGAAAAAGAAAATATAGAAAAGGAAAATGTAGAAATAAAAAGAAGACAAAGAGGAAAATATCGAAAGAAAAATGTGGACGAGGAAAACGTCGAAATGATTAATCAATTTTTTTATATATGTTAAGTAGTATGTTTAGTAGTTTATAAAAAAAGAGATGAGAGAAAATTCATTTATTAAACTTGTATGTATGTACAGACCACATTCTCGTTTAACGCATGACCAATATTTTGTCTCATGTTTTTCTTTATTAAAGTTGAATATGGCATTTTCATATATTAATTGTGGTTCACCTTTGTTCGATACAGTGGCGGACACAGAACATCAGTGAGGGGATGGCAGTTTAGCCGAGGGGGTGGCGATTATGGTCAAAAATCGGTTTTTGAGGCATATTTAAGGTAGTATAACACCATTTTTAGGGTTTTTTGATGAGAAAAAAGGAATCGCGAGGGGATGGCGGTCGCCGGATCGCCAACCGCTGCGTCCGCCACTGGTTCGATAAGGTAAATGATACTTCAGCTTGGTGAATTTTAAATAAACTAATTTCAGGTTCGAGGTTTGTTGCCATTTAAATTATATGTATATCTATAATATGAGAAAATTTTCTTTGTTGAATGAAAATTAGAACATGCTGGTTACAGGAGTGACCAATACGAACGAAAACAATTAAATTTTTTGTACTGTAGTCTTTTAAAGTTTCGACGTTTTCCTTTTCTACATATTCCTTTCGATGTTTTCCTCTCCTGTCTTTTTCTTTTCTACGTTTTCCTCTTTTCATTTTTTACTTTCGACGTTTTCCTCTTTTCATTATTTGCTTTCGACGTTTTCCTCTTTTGTTTTTTTTTCTAAATTTTTCTCTTTCGACGTTTTCCTTTTCGACGTTTTCCTACAACCCCCTATTGAACATATGTATGTTAGATTAAGTAATTTCACTTTAGTAAATATAGAAGATATTAAAAGTTTGAGAAAGCAATCAATTCCTATTGTTTGAATTCTTCATTTATATTCCAATGAATAAATCTATGATTTTGCCATACTAAAAAAAAACCAATTGATTTGACCTATAAAAATTCTATTTAGTACAATAAACAAATGAAATAATATTTCTTTAGATGTTCATACAACATTTTATGTTTCAAATGATGAATTAATTCATGAATCAACAACCGATGAACGTCTTGCACGTATGATTATGTTTGCATTTGGTTCTGCTCTAGTTCAAGCACGTCAAATGTATCCAGATGGTCATCTTATTAAACCAGTTACTATTCAATCAATATTTCTTCTTGATGAAATTTTTCATTTTGTTATATTTCAATTAAATACATTGAATTATAATGAAATAGATGATAAAAAATATAATTATGTATGGATTGATAAAGATAATTATTTATATGATAATCGTCCATCAATGGTTATGTATAATCCTGTTTATGGTACTGAACGAAATTTACAACGATATGTTTTAGAAAAATTAAAATATAATCCAATTGCTTTTCAAAAATTTTTAACATTATATTTACAAGGTGTTAAATAAAATAAAAGAGAAAGAAAGAAAGAATCAACGGTTTTTTTTCCTTATCATATTATTTACCTATCTTTTCAGATTGATTTGGTGATACTGTCTATTTCTTACTTTTTTTTTCTTTTTTGCTCATTTTTTATTAAACATCTGATGAAACAAGAACAGCAAGAGAAATTTGTTGTTAAAGCATGAAGACTGGAACAAAATGGGGTATTGCGTTGGGTGCTGGAATACCAGCTGTACTTATTTTAATTGGTATAATTGGTTTATTAGTAAAATTTTTTATGAAACGTTGCCGTAGAAAAGCTTGGGTTGACATAAAAACATCACCGAAAACATTAGATGTGTCAGAATATATGACCAATCGTAAAACAGAAAAGCATTTATCATCAGAACGTGAACCATTATTTTCATCACCAACAAGTAATATTTTAGAAGTATCTGATGGTCATGTAGCTGTACCAATTGATGAGAATGAATTACCACCCGATCAACGTCAAATTGAAGATACAAAACCTAAACATACACTTGTTCAAATTCAAAGGGAACGTTTGAATCGTCTTAAAGAAGAAGAAAATCGTTTAAGACCAATGATACGTTTAAGTCGCGGTGAAGATGATATACAACGTGCTATCGATCAAGCTCAAAAAGAATTCGACGAATCGGTATGATTTATATTGACATTTAGCTCGTGATCTTTTTTTCTATTCTGTATATATTGGGTAATTCAAATTTTTTTTCTCAAAACTCTAAATTTATACATTAATGCTCATTAAAAGACGTAGCATTTTATCCTCGATGCATGGCTCACATTTTTATTTCTCTAAAATCATATGTGTTTTCTATATGTCTTTTGTTTCAACGCTCAGTTTTTTCATTTTTTGTGTTTTTGTTTTTGTTTATAATTATAGGTAGCTAATGCTTCAGCAAAACTGAAACGTCGCCAAGACAATTAAATCAATAATATCGCTCAACTAATCAAAATTCATTTTTTTAACATAACATTTCTTTTTGACACATTTTTTTTTCTTTGATTTAATACAGGTGATGTCTTCCTGAATAGTTCTATTCACTAAATTTTTTTTGCCATCTCACTTTGCTGAAATAACATTAATAAGATTTGTCTTGCCATTTTATTTTGGTCTTTTTGTGCATGTGTACACACAGTACGATTGATGAAATTCTTCTCATTTAATTATATTTTATATTTGATATGTGTTACTCATTGTCTTCTGCTTTTTTTTTTACTTGAAAGTTACATAAATACATAGCATGATAATCGATTGAAACGAATTTATTGTAATTTAATGGCAATCTTATTCAGACTTGCATTTATATGCGTATTGTCTAATACCTAATAATTTATAATATTAGATCATTCTTATGTTTTAATGATGAATTTTATTTATCTATGCCAGTTAATGATTCATTTGAGTTGAAAGCAATATGTAGTTGTCAAAATTGCATATTTGAAAGATATCAATATTCTCTATTGACATAATCTCACATTTTATATTCTAAATAATCTATATAAAATGAAAAAAAAAAGACATGAACATATTGTGTGCAAATCACAAAGTTTCTTGCATACTCAATATATTTTATTATGATCTATCTTCATTAGTTCGAGACATACGTGAATATGAAATCGAAAGAGATCCATATTTTTCAATAATTGAAAATTATTCGTTATTGTCCTGTAAAATGAGGAAGATTTGTTTTAGATTATTCAGTGGTGGCATAAGACATTTTTACACATACTTTCAATCATGGAATCTACACGTGAATTTCAAAGATGGTACTATTCCATTTCTAAATTTTGATGATTATGTCTCGTATTTTTATGTTAGTATTAGTAATGGAGAAAAATTTCATCCAAAAGTATATCATTTGAAATATCGACTTGAATACTTGAAGTTTATATAGACATGATTTAGTGGATATTACTTGTTTTTGTTGAAGCCTGGAACTTATGAAATCTTGTTGAAATAGTTTTAAAAATAAAATTTAATATATAATAGATGAATTTGACACTGCTATTCATGAAAATCATTTAGAATAAAGATTTCCTATATTCAGATACTTGAAGATTTGTATTTACAAAATAAAGTAAATTGAAAACAGAAATATGAGTTTCTAATATTTGCCTACCAATATAAATATATCATGGTTACCAACGTATTCTGTCATATAATTGTATAGAGAATAATATAAAACATTAAAGATCAATAATTTTAACAGTATATAGATAAGTTAAGTGGTAATTATAAACTAAAAATATTCAATTATCTACTCAAATTTATTTCGTCTTTTATAATCTGAAATAACAGTAGATTTTTATATCTCTTTCCTTTTTGCGAAGATGTTTCACAGAAGATTGTTAATCGAATCTTATTGATGCATGCAAACAATATATATCTAGTGACATTAATGTCATTTCATTGTTTCCAGATGTTTGTATACAATGATATTTCATTTTTTTTAAATACATATTGAAACAAACGTTTGTTTGTCATGTTTTTATTTTAATGCATTAGATAATAATCGCATTAAAGTCTGGATATAGAAGAAATAAAAAAAAATTCATACATTAGAAGTCATCAAGATTTGTACATTTGAACTTAAAGAATAATTTTAATTAAATTCCAATACTATTAATTACATAGATCTTCGTACTTTCTCAATTTTTTTTTCTTAAGCATCTATATCAATATGTAATACATGCTACTGATAAAGTTTTCGATATTAATGCATTTTTGCTAGATAATATTTTTCTGATTTCTATACTTTAATGTTTCAATTTATTCAACATAATACAGATAATTTATTAAATTTTACTAAAGACTCCTTAATAAGTCCAATTTTTATGATTTAATGCATACACACAAGTTGAGCAAATAAATACGAAAGCTTTACCACTCTTTCTTTCTTTCTTGCTTATAACCTATGCATAAATAGTGTCATAGCAAAGATTTTATACTGTTTATGGCACTTCTTCTTTCGCCCCATTGCTTCTTTTTCTTTTTCTGTTCGATGGCAACATAAATAACTACCTCTCATCATTATTGTCAATCAATATATTGATAATTGTCCTTCTTCAATACAGGTAAAATCTAATCACGCTTTTTATTTTTATAGAAACGAAATGGTATCGAAATGATATTGAACAATGTCATTGTATAACGAATGATGAAAAATATTGAATCACGTAATAAAGCTTTCCAACCAGTTAAATGTATCATATTTGTACTACCAAGAGACATTTGAACAGCAGCAAAACCACGTTTAAACATTTTTTCTTCATATTCTAAAAGAGTTGATGATGAAGGATTTAAAAGTAAATTAGCAAGATCATATGCATCAGCAAATGTTGTATTAGCACCTTTTCCAGCATGTGTAGTCATTAAATGAGCAGCATCACCAAGTAATGTTACTCGAGGATTGATTGGAAATGGATTTTTCTTTAAACATGATGACGAATAAAGTCGATAAGGACCAATATATGTTGAAGGTGAACTACGCTCAATTAAATGAATAATTTCATCATTATTAAAAAATCGACGTGCTTTATCAATTAATTGATTAGATGAAATATTCATTTCTTCATGATTGTCTTTTTCTGGCCATGAAAGAGCCCACATCCATGTTTGTCGAAAAGGTAAAATAAGTAATGAATGACCTTGTTTACCAAATATTCTTACAAGACTTCCGTTAGTTAATTCTTTAATTTGTTTCATATCATCATTTTGTTCAAGAGTACCTCCAGTATTAATTATACGAAGATCATTTCGTATAAAATCTGGTATTAGTTGTTTTCGAACTAATGATTTAGCTCCATCACAACCAATAAGAATTGTACCTTTTACAGATGTTCCATCTTCAAAATTAGCTTCAATTCCATCATGATATATTTTATATGATATAAATTTTTTATTCCATTCAACATCAATATTTGTTAATAAAGCTCGACGAAGATCTTCTCGATAAACTAATCTACTATCTTTTGCATTAAAATCAATTAATTTTTGAAGATATCTATTAACTAATCGAAAGAAAGATAATGAATAAAATGAATTTGATTCATTTGATAAAAGATCATCAAGAACTCGAATCTTTTTTAATACATCAAGTCCCATTGAATCAAGACCAATACAATAACCTTGTTCACGTGATTTTTCATTTTGATCACGTTCATATACTAATACTTTAATTGAAGATGAACTTTGTAATAATAATTGAGCTAAAGCTAAACCACCTAAACCACCACCAATTATAAGAACCACAGTTGTTGAATCAGTTGACATGATTATCTTTTTTGTATATTTATTTATATAAAATAAGTATTTTTATACCCTAGAGAATAGTTGTTATGGCTGATGCAATATAGAACAGATATGATGTCACCAATTTATAGATAATGACATACAAAAAAAAACAAACATTTAAGATATCTGTGACATATTTCTAACACTAAAAAAAAAATTATCTAAAAATAATAAGAAAAGTTAATAAATAAGGATATGCTTTAGTTTTTTTTTGCCCATTTAGTTTTTGATTAATGATGCTAAGATCGAATAGAGATGTCACTGATTTAAGGTCATATTTTAAAAATAGCTCATCGAATATTGAATTATGAAAACAAGTCTCGTTTTTTCTTATCAAGCTTACATTCGTGTGCACCATGTGTATGTGTCCTTGTCTCTTTTTTATTGCTTGCACAGCAGTATTTTTTGAATGATTCATATTTTGTATTCTTTTCTTTTCTTTTCTTTTTTATTTGTTATACTTTAATAAAGAAAAGTCTGTATCTCGATTTATTTTTCGTTATTTTCTTTTCTCTTTTTCTGTTCGTTTGCTCTGTATCTTTAATCTACTAGACATCGTCGTCACTTCACATACAATAATGCTAGCCATATTTCAGTCATATCGTAATTGAAAGTTTGAACATGAATGAGTAAGAGAACAAAAAAGAGTTGAACCGTTCTCCTATTTGCATCCGTGCAACAACATGATTGAACGAAGATAAAAGAAAAAAAGTTCATATGTTCTCTTATGTCACTATACGTCATACAACTAAATTTACTATTCTTGCGGTTCGTCGGTCGTCCCCTAAGCAAGCAAACCATAGGCGGACATAGAACGTGTGTATATGCCATATACTTTTCGATCTTCACGTATGTTATACAACTTTCCATAAGACAAAAGAGAAAAGAGAAATACAAGAGGAAAAAAAAGGAAAAGAAAAAAGAAAGAAAAAAAAATGAATTATTCTCTATGTACATTCAAGTCACCATCAACATCATTTATTGAAAGAAGGAAAGAGAAGAATTGAGCCAGGTAAGAGTGTCACATACATCTCTTTTTTTTGTAGCGATGTCATAGTTCTTTTTTTTTCTTTTCCTTTCAGAAAAAAAAGAACGCGGAAAAAAATGTTTGAATAATTAAAGAATGTGTTGTATAACGCATGTGACAAAACCTTCAAAAAAAGAAAGTGTATTCTAAAACGAGAAAAAAGACAGAAAAAAAAGAACATGCTGTCCTATCATTAATATTGTACTAAAAAGATTTCTCTCTGTCATTTTCGATGTATTAAATTTATGATTCATATCACTTATAAAAATAACAAATTTATTCATTTTATTTCTCTCATTTATCTCGATCATATTAAGGTGTGTGACCAAAATAAAGTTCATATATATAGGTGAGAATGAGAAACAATATTGATTGATTTTAAAATTGTAATAAAAAATGTATGAGAATAACACAAAAAATATACATATCATTATAAATATATGTTACATAACTATAAAAATCATCTTTTTCTTTTTCTTAATAATAATATAATATCAGTTTATTTTATATTGTAGATGTTCCTGAATATATTAATATATCTTTTTCTTTGTTTAATATTCATCTCGTTTACATATACTCAACAATTTCAATGGATTTTACTCAGTGATGGTACAAGTATGGATACACCAACAGCGCGACGCGATGCTGCACTTGGTTTCGATCAAACATTCCTTATATTATATGGCGGTCGAACTCAAACAGGAATGCCTCTTCAAGATTCCTATACATTCAATATTCAAACAGGTACTTCAGTACAATTATCATATCATATTAATTTAATAAACTTGTTTAGGTCAATGGGATGTACTTACTTTCCCAGCTCCACCATCGAATCGTTATGGTATGGCATCAGCTAGTTCAATAAATGGTGGTTTATATTTATTTGGTGGTTTTGGTTTACAAGGTTCATCATCAAATTATAATCCATATATGTCTTATGCAGCTAGTCAACAAAGTCCAAATTACAATTATGCAACACCACCAAATTTTATGCAAAATCCAATATTAATGAATAATCCAGATTTTGTTAATAATCCAAATTATAATCCAATGAGTGGAACTGGTTATAATAATATTAATGATTATAATGATGATGATGATCGTATTGATGATAATTACTATCCATTAACAGATGCTTGGTTTCTTAGTTATCTGTATGTATTTATTTAATTAATTTTCTATTATCATGTATTTTTTTAAAATTAGTACGAAAACTTGGCAACAAACACAAACATCACAATATGCACGTGGTTTTGGTTCAGCAGCTGCTTCACCATATACTACTGGTACACCAAAAGTTTTATATAGTATGGGTAAATCTCGTGATTGGATGTATTCTACGGTTGAAACTATTGGAGAAGGTACATCAGGTCTTAGTCAAACGGGTACCACACAATCAGCAATAAGTATATTGTTTTTTAAAACTAAATATTTTTATTTGATTTTTTTTAAAATTTTAGTTATGTATGATTTACCATCATATAGTCCAGCATATCCACATGCTCGTTATGGACATTCCACTGCATTGCTGACTGATAATCATCTATTACTTTTTGGTGGATGTTTAAGGTATTAAAGAACAAAACATATGTGAATAAATAAATAAGTACTTAAAGTTAACTAAAACTTTTAATAACAGTGTGAGAGAGAATAGATAAGTTGACGTAAATAGAACCTTTTGATAGTACCAAGTAGAGAATTGAATTCTTTACAGAATCTACTATAAGTTAGGTTTTAAAATGGTACTACGATGATTAAAAATTCAACATACTATCAATAATTGCTAAAAGTGTGTTCAAAACCAATTCGTTCGACTTTGAAAAATTGATTTTTAAGCAAAATTTATGTTCTATTTGAGATCAGCATCAAAACTTGAATTAGAAAATATGTTTTCTTAAATATATTTTTTCATGAAAAATTTACTTCTGGTCTCAATCAGATATTTTATGTATAAAATTCGTTTGTTGTTCTCCTTGGATGAATTTTTAATATATTAGATCTTATAGATAATTCATTCCTCTGCTTAAGGTTGAAAAAATATTCTGATCAGAATGACCTACTCATTCCCTTTCATACTGTTATCAGAACTTTTATTTAAACGTAAGTAAAACATTATATCTATATCTCTGAAACTTTGTTACCATGACTCATTTTTATTATTCATCCGAGAAAAAGAACAAGAATATTAACTAAAATAATAGTATTAATACAACTATTTATAAATTTTATCTAACATCAAATAACAATATTTTTTTCTCTAGTGGTTATGGAAAAGGTGGTCCATGTCCATCAAAAGATTCTTGGTTATTATATATTGATCGTGGACATTGGGAACGTTTGGGTGAATGTCCACCGACAAAAACAGGTGCTGCTATGGTTACACTTCCATCCTATAGTACTTGTTCCGCAATGGGTCAGGGTTCCTTAGCTGCATCGGCAAGTATTAGTCCTGAAAATGAACAACCGGTAGCTATATTATGGAGTGGTCGAGAATTCAATCCATCATCCATTCGTGTAAGTAATTTTCAATAGAATTCAAAAATTTTGTTTTGTATTCTATTTTATAGACTTATCCAAGTCCACGTGATGAAGTAGCTGTATTTAGTTTAAATCAAAAAGAATGGTATCTAAAAAGAGCAGGTCCATCTATAACAGTAAGTTGATATGACATCAGTAATAATGCACCCAATTATATATAATTCTTTCCTTCTTCTCCTTGATATTCTCACGTCAACCATTGATAAATCTTCAGTTTTATTTTAAAAATATGTATTAAGATAAACATAATTCTGATCTGTACAATTTTAATTTTTTTATACACTCATTAATAGGATGGTAGTTATCCAATGCAAAGAGAAGGTTCTGCTTTTGTTGCTGGATGTTTTCAAGGTACACCTGGAATGTTTGTTTTTGGTGGACGAGCTATAGCGTAAATATATATTGAAATAATTATTTATTTTAATAAGTATATATTACATAGTGATCGTCGTTTACTTTCTGATCTTTGGTTTTTACAAGCGGCCCCACAAGATGCATTGAATGCACCCGGCACACGTGGATGTATTTATCCATTTTCATTTTATCATCTTCATGGAATATTTCAATTTTTTACTTATGGTGTTATTTTTCCATTTGGTTATTTAGTTGGTCGACATGCTGGCAATTTATCTGTCAAACGACCGTTACATATGATTTTACAAGTAAAAAAAAATTTTTTTTTTATATAAAGCAATAAATTGTTTTATTTATAGCTTTTTGGTGTTGCTTTAGCTATATGTGGGTTTGCTTTTGGTATACATTCTGTTCGTGCACCATCATGGCTTCATTTTAAACATGCTCATGCCATTATTGGTATAATAACATTTATATTAACAATTTTCCAATTTATTGTTGGAGTGTATGCTAAAATTTTATTTGTTTTAGTTTTAATTGTTTTCTTTTTGTTCTTTAAGAATTGGTGCTATTTTTCTTGGGAAAACTTCAGCTACTCGTGAACGTAATAATGAATCATCAAGTCATAAAATTAGTCAAGAAGGATTTGCTCATGATGTATGGGCTGGTGGAGGTGCATGGCGTCTTATTCATCGTATTTTAGGTTTAATTGTACTAATACTTGGTTTAGTAAACATATCATTAGGTGTTTTTCTTGCTGTTTTACCATTACCTGTTTGGATTATTTGGTATATATATATGGGTCTTCTTGTGATTACTCTTTTTGCATTGGATATTATGGCTTTTGTGCGTAGTCGTAGTCCTCGTAAAGGTGGTTCACTGAAATTATCAGGTAAGAAAAACCAACAAAAGTATTTGTAAAAGTAAAAACAACTCTTTTTTTCAAATACACTATAGATAGAATGATCGGGTATACGATCTATAATAATAATAATAATAATAATAGTGAGTTTATGTTTAGAGATGTTTTCATGTTTAGATATAAATAGCTATGATATTTATTTGTTGTTTTATTATTTTGCACGATGAAAAAAGAGAACATTTGATAGTAGAAATTTTTATAAATGTCTATCGTTTTAATTGTTGTCTCCCATGTAGAAAAACGTGAGGATCCCAAAGGTACATCACAATCATCATTAAAATATACAGAAGAGCCAACTCAAACAACATCAATGTCAGCGCCACGCCGTAATTTCGGTCGTATTCTACCATCTGAATCATCAATGCGTAATGATAATTTATATCGACATGGTGGTAGTGGAAGTATTAGAGATGATATAGCACCACTTTTACCTAATCAAAATCAACAACGACAATCTCGACCTGGTGATGTGAGTGCATCGACTAGTCTTCCAACATATCATCGGCCTACTGATAGAGAATATCCAATATCAACAAGAAAAAAAAGTGGACCAAGCGAAAGTGGTGATGCTGAATATTATGTTGGTTATTCGCCAGAACATGAACAGCAACTGCCGTACGTCGAATATTTCACTTCCATGTTTCCTTTTTTCCGAAGCTGGTGGCTGCTTTTTTAACACGCTTATTATTTTTTGTTCGTGCGCTTTTATCCTTATGCCTCACCATTGATTTTTATTTCTTTTTTGTGCTGATTTGATGTCTTTGCACTTGCGCTTTGCTGATTCAATGCTAGCAAATGTTCAATATTACTGAAAATTGATAATTTATTATTATTTTTTTTTTGTAATTATAGACGATCGACATCACAGCAACAAAGCGAGCACAATCTCACTCGAGTTAGGCTCAAATAAACATTTAGCTGCACCAAATTCTCAATTTATTAATTCCGGCCAATTTTCTTCATCCACAATTCGGTCTGACAGATTTCCATTATATCGACGAAATTTATGAAGAAAATTTTTTATAATCTATGAATGATTTTTTGTTGTTTTCAGTCTGTTTTTCTGTCTCTCGATGAAAGATCTATATATATATATACTGTAGTTTATACTTATTAAATATTTGCATACATTTTTCTTTGCTGTTTTTAATAACTTTTAAATTTTCCCTTCTATGACAGTGTTTTCTTTCCTTTTTTCATAATGTTGTTGTATAGATCTTTCTTTTTATGTGTATCTATTTGTGTGAATTTAGCCTCGTCGTTGATATACATTCATACTTTTATATATTATAAAGTGACAAGTTTTTTTTTCATTTTGAGGAAAATATTGATTGATATTCAAAAAATAAATTTTTTTATTGCATATTTATGAACAATATATTGATATTCACTTTTGATAATTCACTGTTAATATTGTTATATGTTAATACTGATGACTGTATCAACATATTTTACATAAGATGATAATTAGTTAACATGAATAAAAGATTAAGTTTGAACGATCGATGAGTGTTAAATGCTCATGATAAAGAATAATCTGAATTAAGATACATTTTTAAAATTTACATATTGTTTTAGTACATGATTGTTAATCTAACTCTGACTAACATACGAAAAAACAAATTTCAACTACAAACAATGTAAACATATTAAGCTATCACTATTTCTTAGTTCATTCACATGACAATTGTGACAGATATAAACCGATATTAAAACTTTATCAACCAATCTAATCCCATAGCTACGTAGTCTTGTTCCTATTAAACTGAGTTAAGTTCCTGGTAATTCAAAAAAATCTATCAAAATCTTTTTTGCAGCTTTTATATGATTCGATAAAGTTGAACATTATCATCTATATTAAAACATTATCTCTAATAAAATTTGCTTCATCTAGAACATAAATGTTGAATTTTTCAATAAAATTTTCTTCTTTCATAGTTATTTCTGATGAAAGTAGTTTGATCATATGTTCAATAGATGCTATCTGAAAAATTACATCTAATGATATCGTTTTGAGCAGGGTGTTCACATAAGATATCGTCATACTTTTTAGAATATTTTCTAGGTTTTTAGGAGATCTTATGAAATCGTTGCAGTGCAAAAGTTTGACTATTGCGACATACAAGATTATCTTTTCAATCGTATTACAAGTGCGTATCTTCTATTCCAACTGTATTTTTATCATATATTGATTTAATAATCAAGTTACGATACAAAATACATGTAGTTCAATTGAAGAATATTCAAACAAAAATTTGTTTTTATTAAAAAGCAAGAGATCAAACATTGTTTTATTTACTGTTAGTTGTTCTTTTGTGAGCAGTTATTTTCGTTGAACAATGATTGTTAAAAACACAGTTTAAGGATTTCACCGTTAGCTTTTTGTGTATGTAAGCACGTTGGATCACGAGATATTTTAAAAGAACTTTAAAAATACTTTTCTTATAAAAAAGTTTTTCATTAATTGAGATATTAAATATCTCATTTCTTTTGATGGTTGATCAGAGGACTTGTATAAATTGTTTTTGGTGGCATCAAGTTCCCTCAATAGGATTAAGTTCACAAAGAAAACTTTGGAACAAATATAATATTGATATCATATTCAACTGCTAGTTTTTCTATATCTTATAAAGCTACGACGAAATAACTTGAAAAAAAATAATATGATAAATTAGAATTAAAGATAAAGGTCTACTCACATTTTCCAACACCTTATGCTCAGGTAATGTTAATTTAAGATCGTATGATTTAATATTTGATGGGATTTGAAGACCTAACTCGAGTACAATAGGCAAAAGTCCTTGGACTACTTCTTTTCTGGCGTTGATCAGTTTTAACACTCATTTATTTGTGTCATATTTGCTTTGGTTCCAATATTTCATTGATGATATTAAACATATTATTCTTCATTACTTTTTCCAAAATGATTAAACCCGTAGTGTTTTAGAGTATGTTCTCTATCATTAAAAACTACTAATATTGCGTAATCACATTTTTGATATTTTGCTTGAAATTCCATTAATTTAAAAAAGCACTCAAACAGCAATAAAATCATACTGTTGTGAAAATATAAATATGCGTTCAAATGAGTTGCAGTTGTACTAAAATAGTTCTCATAACGAATGTTAATATTATTTAATAACTTTAGAACTTCCATTGGAATGTTCGCCCGTTCATGTTGATTCAGTCAGGAGAACAGACCGATTAATACTGAATCAAACAATCTAACATGATCACACTCTTGACAAGCCACTTGCTGAAGAATGAAGCGGTAGTATTAACAAAATAGTGCTGTTTATGAACACTTCCATTGCGAAGAATTTATTCGTCGTGTCCTATGGAAGAATCTCAAATCAAAATATGATAGTGACTAATCCAAGATTACATGTCTTACAGATAGGAATATTTTGTACAAAAATTTTTTGATATTTGCAAGTTTGAATCTTCATTCAAATTAATAACAGAGTCGTTAGCATTATTACGTAAAAAATGACGGTTGACTTGATGTTGATATTGTTACTACATCTAGACTATTATGCCTTCCGAAATATAAGCAATTTAAGTTTACTTTAAAGTGCACATCTCATTGCCATGAAATTAATAGATAGCGCTCGACTGAACTTACTAGATTTGAATTAGTATTTTGCGTAACATTAATTTCACGATATCGTTCACCTGCAAATTGTGTTAAATCAGATGCTATAAAACTGGCAGCTTCTAATCATATTGAACAACAGCAAAAATTCTTTCGTCTTTTTTCAGTTCAGAATAAATATCGTAAAAGCTATCGCCTCGTTTACTGCTTCTATCATTATTTATAAATCAATTGCATGTTCCATTTGTGAATATATTCGACAATTTTTGAACGATTTCGTTTGTGGAATTTCTAATATTGTCCAACACTGTGTATTTTCCGAAATGAACTCTTTAGAAGGTCGAGTCAAGTAGATAACAATGTTCATGCATTTGTATTGTAGCAGAACTTACAAAGTTGATAAATGTCAGCAATATTATAAATCTTAATTCTGCAAAAGAAACACGAATCATTTGAATTTGTTTCATCTTCATTATGGTTTTACATAGTTTTAGTCATTAATGTATTAAGAAAATAGATAAAAATTGCTATCGCACAAAAAGTAAAAATGAACAAGTTGTAAAGAATGGAATGAGGATAGTTCATAGCAGTAAAACAAGTCATTCAAAAAAAATGCTAGTAGTTCATATAAAACGCGCTTATGTCTTACAAATATTATGCCAAGGGATGCCGCCAAAATGCACTATTTCACAATCACTTCAATTTGCACGTAACTTATAAAATAGTGACGAAGTTTTTAAATCAATATAACGGATGACTCAGAATAAATGTCATCCTCAGTATGTCTAGAATATCTTTCTTAATTTGCATCGCTCGGAATCAAGGCTTTTTCCAATAAGTTCGCCGATCAATTCTATACGCAACAAAATATTTCATACAGCAAATACATTTTTTTCGTCCCTGGAATGTCATAAAATTGAATAAATACATAACATACAACTTGCAAAATTATTATTCTTCTTCGCATACCACTTTAATACTTAAATCAGTAGAGATTTTACTATCACATGTCCTTGTCTATTTTGTTAACTAGCTTGTTTCAAATAACAGTACTGGGAACAATTTGAGCCCTACAATGAGGTGAGGATGTATCACAACAGAAGCTACACTGAAGTAAGAGTTAAAATGGTATGCAAAGGAGATTGAGTTCTTTGAAAGTTGTATATGATGCATTTATTCCATTTTATGGTGCATCAAGCATTAAAAAAGCCGCATTTGTTGAGTACAATATTCTGTTTTGTATAGAATTGCGCAGCGAATCTATTGAAAAAATCTTGATTCTGAATGAAGCGAATTAAGGAGATATTCTCGAAGTACTGAGGATGGGATTTATTCTGGATCAGCCGATAATATTACTAAAAAGAATGATCCTATGAAGTCATAATAGTTAAACTTTTGCACAGTAACGATTTCATAAGATCTCCTAAAAACCTAGAAAATATTCTAAAAATTATTCTCATTCAGATTCAAGTTATTTTTTTTTTGCCTATGCATGTTTAAATTTAAAATATTATTATATTAATAATACATGATTCTACTGAAATTGAACTTTTCTTGTATGATATATCTATTCAAGATAAATAGTCATCCTCAACCATAGAGTGTTGTAAAATAGAAAGAAGAATACATACTTTATTTCTACTGACATGAAACTTATTTGTTTCTAGAAATCTTTTTATAGAATCAACAATTTTCTGACGATATCTTATGTGAACACTCTGCTCAAAACGATATCATTAGATGTAATTTTTCAGATTGTATCTATTGAACATATAATCAAACTACTTTCATCAGAAATAACTATGAAAGAAGAAAATTTTATTAGAGATAATGTTTTAACATGGATGATAATGTTCAACTTTATCGAATCATATAAAAGTAGTGCAAAACAGGTTCTGTTGAAATTTTCATATATTAATATCTCAAACTAATGTAGAAGTTGGCAAAATACAGGATGGTCCAAAAGTCATGTTATCCAAAACAAAATTGAATGTCTCCCTTATGGCTCGAACAAAGAAGCTAATTTTTTTTATCAATGATAGAGTCATCTTCAAGCTTATATTTATAAGAACAAGGTCAAGAAGAACTTGCCTTAAGTAGCACTAATGAATTCAATAAAGGAAATTTTACTTTTCACAAAGCGAAAAAGAAACAATGTAAGGTAGAGAAAAGACAATATTTTATATAGCGAGGATTTTAAGTACATACACGATCTTTTTGGATACTCCATAATGAGAAATCACATGGAGCTAAATCGTAAGATCGCAGTGTCCATTCAATAGTTGCTCGATGACCAATACAATCTAAAAATGTATCATCCAAATAATCTCGCACTCATGTTAGCCATAGTGGCGTAGTGCACTGTCTTGCTGCCAGATCATTGTTTGAAAGGCTGCATGTTCTTGAAATTGTGGTATGATATTGTCCTTCACCATCTTAAGATATTTTTCTAATGTAACTTTATCTTCAAAAAAAATGGTCGGATAACCCCATTTGGCTATATTCCTCCCCAAACAATAACTTGTGGTACATTGAGCTCTTGTTCGATGATAAAGTATGGATTTTCATCACTTAAATAAACACAATTATGTTTGTTGACACGGCTATTTGTTTGGAATGTAGCTTCGTCTATCCATAAAATTTAATCCAATAAAGTTTGATTATCTTCAGTTGAATTTAAGATCCATTCACAAAATTCGAGCTGTTGATTTGAATCATCTCCATTTAAGGCTTGTAATAATCTTGGATTGTATGGTTTTAAATTTACATCTTTCATAAGACGTTATAAGCTTGTGCGTGAGATATTAAGATCATGTGATGCACGTCTTGATGATGTTCGTGGATTCGAAAGAAAAGTTTGAGAAACACGTTTCGTATTTTCTTCTGCCTCTGACTGTTATTGGTCGGCTACTTCGTGGTATACCTTCAACAGAACCAGTCTCATCAAATTTTTTTGCTAGTCGAGACATTGTTTAACATGCTGGAACTTTTTCGTTGGGAAATCTATTTTAAAAAGCATCATTTATCGTTTCTGATGTTTTTTCTGATATCTACCATTGCATGAGTACAAAAATTCTTTCTTCTTTTGCCAGAGTTCTCGGCATGTACAAACACATGTGCTCGAAGTAAGAGTTATGTACTAAGTTTCCAATAAAAAAATGTAAATACAAAAGAATATATCTTACCGGGAATATATAAAACACATGGACAGAGACAATAACGGAATATGACCAAAAATATCGAAACAAAAGATTTATATTGAATGTAGTTTTAGCGTGAGTTATGATAGAACAAAGAAAAACGCAGATAAGAGATATAAATAAATATACACAGCGCGTGTTTTTCGTAAGTTCATTTTGTTCATCACGCTTTATCTGAGAAAACTGTCTCTCTTTCATCTGAAAATGTTTTATTTTCTGTTTGTGAAAAATAAAATTTCTTTTGTTAAATTCATTAGTGTTACTTAACATAGATTCTTTTGACCTTGTTCTTATAAATATAAAGCTTGAAGATGACTCTATCATTGATAAAAAAAAATCAGCTTCTTTGCTCGTGCCGTAAGGGAGATATTTTTGGGTGTCTTTGTATAGCGAAAAAAAAATAAGAAAAAGCTTACGACACTCAGTATTGCCAGGCGGTCACCCATCCAAGTAGTGCCCTGCGGTTCCTATAATTACCCGGTAACCGAACCGGAACCATCGATTCCTGTTCCCAAAATCGAAAAAAACGGTTCCAGCTTCGGTTCCCAAAATTTGTTCTAGGAACCGGTGTATGTACATTGATATAGAAAATATTGAGTAAGATATTTTTTAATTCCTGTTTTGAGATTGTTCATATTTATTAAGATAACTCCAAGATTTCCTGCAAAACAGCGTCAACAACTTTTTAGTCATTCTTGACCTCTGTTTCAAATATGGGTGTAAGAAATGCACAAAATGCATCACTACACAGGTCATAATCTGTGTCAACATATTATTATGTTGCATTTGAAAAATTCCTTGTCTATCATTAAAAAAAATGTTCGGTTCCAACGGTTCCGGTTCCATTCCCTTTTTTTTCATGGTTCCGTTTCCGGTTCCGGGTAACAGAAATTGAAAAAACCGGTTCCCGGTTCGGTTCCATTTATTTTGGAACCGCAGGGCACTACACCCAAGTACTAATTGAGCCCGACGTTGCTTAACTTCAGTGATCGGACGAGAACTGGTGTATTCAACGTGGTATGGCTGTAAGTATATGTTACTTGTTCGAATAAGCAATATAATCCAGATTTTATCATTGCAGTTGTTTGATTTCGACTTATCGGACAAAACATATAGTTCACTTGAATATACTAGTGCATCTTTTAAAAAATTGCATGCATGTAACAGAAAGACAATTTCTCCGCTACTTTATTATCCATATGTAAAGCATATAGTTTGTTTTTGTTTTGAGTCACATAATCTATGAAAAAGTAATGATCATTAAATTTTCTTTAAAATGTGTAGCTCTATGAAGATTAATTATGAAACTTGCTCAGGCTTGTCGACTTATCTTCTGTTACAATTCCTGCATTTAACACATGTATATTTTCTGGTTGTGAACGTTTCGTGATCATACTGTTTTTTAAAGATCTACTAAGGTTCATTGCATAAGGATTACACGATACTTCCATGCACGATATTTTCGTGCACGACATTGGTACATGCAACTCTATGCGCAAAATAATTTTTCCCCGTTCTGCTTCTCTATTATATTAGCAATTTTTTCAAAGTTCATAACTGTTTGGAAAAGAATGTTTGCGAAAAACAAGAACTATATAAAAATGAAGAACATAAAACATAGATAAATTATGATCTTGATATATTGTAAACATATTTCTATTATAATGATCATAACCTTGGCAACTATCTTTTACAGAATGTCAAACTAATCTATCTCGACAATGCCAAAAATCATCGAAGAGAAGTTGATCTTTTTCTTCTAATTCATTTGACAAGAGACATGCTTTTACTACAAAAACTTGTCAGAATAATATATATGCATATTTATGCTTTATTTATATTTGTATTTGGTGTACCCCATGTTATTTCAACTTGCCTATCTGTCAATTATACTTGTTTATATAATACTAACTTATCCTGTGATCTTGGTAAAATTTCTTATACATATTAGTTGATTCAATATTATGGGTAGAGTATCTTTTTTTTATGCATACTGATGAGTTCAATTAAGTTTATAGTTGTCGAGTAATATAGATATAGAACAGAAAAAAAATTAGTATGTACGTAAGTGTTATGTCCTGGAAATTTTAAGTATAATTTAAGTGTCGAATAGCTTTGATATGATACATAGTGCCTTTAAGTAAGTAAGTTCGAAGACGAATCTTAATCGTTTCCATTGCTAAGAGGACAACAAGTTTCATAAAAAAAACATTATCGTATATTATTGATATAGCAAAGAGAATAAATTAGAATATCCAAATAAACCAGTTAGTTTCATTATTTGCTAAAAACATTATTTTCTTATCTACTCTAGATTTCGCATACAATATATGAAATAATCAGCACACAGTACTTTTTATATTACTAAGTAACTTGTCGTGTAGGTGTAATTGTTCTATTTATTTATTTTATAATAATTGAGAATCGTTCATCATATTGTATATAATTGCACGAAACTAATCTACAGTTATCGAAACTAACAAAGCACAATAATACTCACATTTCAATGTGCATAAAGTCGTTCAGAACAATATATGTGTTCGTCATTACTATAAAGAGCTGATGTATACATCTTTGTGTTTCTTTTAGTTGTTGTTAGTGTTTATTTGTTTCTGCTATTCTGTTTTTTTAACACGTTCTCTTTCTTTTAGAAACGCAGGCAACAGAAATTAGACCAGATGTACTTCCTAATTAGAAGACATGCAAATGTTAAACTATTTTAAGTAAGTTAAATTGTATAGACAAACGAAAATAAAAGCACAATTTAACTATATCAGACAAAACTTTTGAAGTACCAAATATAAAGCTACGTTCTTTTTTTGTTTCTAATAAGCTATCATCAGCGTACGTGCACTTATTCGTTGTAATTGGTTTTCATTCGATTTTAATGTTTCCTGTATCTTAAATAAACTGAAGATTATCAATATTTATTAAAATAAATTAGATTAGTTAAATTGATCTTATATGGTTGGAGAACAATATTTCATTGGCACGTTTGTTTAATTATGCTGATAAGCGATAATGGATTATATGCGATAGAAGTATTAAGTTATTGTCGTCACAATTAAGTATAAGAAACTACCGTGAAAAACTGAGAAAATATAAAATGCATCATTGAGCATCAATTTATCTTTAAGAGACCACGGTCGTATATATACGGCTTTGATAGTGTTTGGAAGAAATGAAAGTCATTGGTTCAATTAAACCAGATTCTTTGTATGTTCTGTTTCTTATCCTATCTTAAAGTATTCTATCTGTTTCCATGACATAAGAATGGACTTGACAGAATTGATAATTAATAACGTTCTGATTAAAAATGACTTTAATGCTACAGCTTTATTTACTTGAGAAAAGAGTCACTTTTTAAAGGATTAAAGTCTTTAGCCGTTATTTTTAACATTTTTTTTCTTAATTTTTAATCTTAATAATTGTATTACGCATGATTATTCGAGATTGCAATAAAACTTGTCGCTAGCGATGCCATTTCTTATTATTTATTGAGTGAATACGCAAGTATCTACACTCTTTATAGAAACATTAGAATTTCGTTTCGTCGTTTTTTTGACACTGCTTGTCTTATTTTACTTTTTTATTTTTTTCATTTACTCCCGCTCTTGTTTCATTCATTATCTGTTTTAGGTTTGCTTAAGCTAATACAACTCTGCTTTGCATTTAACTTTCCACTGTCTTTTATAAGATTGACTATAGTCGAGTTTTAATATTTTCAATCATTTCTTACATACTGTTTATTTTCGTTTTTCATACTAGTTAAAATAGTACATTGGTATATAACTATCATTTATCTTAAAGAAAAGAAGTGTATTTGTTTGATTATAAATAAATTCAAATACACAAATAGTCATAGTTAAATGATTTCTTTTATTTCAAAAATGTGTATTTTAGCATGCTTTGAAATATCTTTCAGATTATTTCAAAATAACCAATTATTTTCTTCGTTGAAAAGATATCATGTCATCAGATTTACTATTCTATGATGAGTTACAAAGTATTTAGTAATCCATTTTTGTATCACATTACGTCAATTATTGATATAAAACTTTTATTCACAATGTTATATTTATAGATCAAAGAGAAACTTGTAGACAATTTTTTGAGTTTTTCTCATTATATATCCTTTTAAGTTCAAAATGTAATCTGTATGAAATGCACTAACCCTTTCGGGACGGGTGGTACACCGTATATACCACAGGTTTTTTCTAACACAAATATGTTAAGTATTGACGATGGGAAGTAGATATGTATGTATTAAAATATGCTTATAGTAGTGATGTATATCTAATATGATTGCTTGATTATGCCCTATTTTCTCCCTTTTCTTTTCTGCGTTAACCAATACTAATCGGCGAAGGAAAACGATGATGTATCGTCTGCAGCACAATTGTTAAACGAAAAACAAAAACAGTCTCATACTAAATACCAATGTTCAGATTACAATGTAGATCTATGTATTCTGACTTGTTTTCGTCGAGACTATCATACTCTAGAGTCATATTAATAAACTTTTATGAAAAAGAGAATCATCTGATTCTTAAAATTTTATTTTTGTGCTTTTTTTTCAAAAAAATAAACCCGTTCTGAAAGGGCTAACTACTTTGCAATCACATAATATTATTATTTTTTTACATTTCCACTCTGTTCTCTATCAATTCTAACCAATTTGAAAGAATAGATCAACATGACATTTAGTTAATTTTATAGCTACGAATATAACTGTTTCATTTCTTGTTTTTTGATTCTTCGTCTACACTCTATTGTGTTTTTCGGTCAACACATATCTAACTCTATCAAACAGTTAATCTTCTGATTAATATATAAGGTATACTTAATATTATACTAATCCCATCATGCAATAAATAATAGTCTTTATTGTAGGTATTCATTAATTTTATTTTAATTTTTGGTGATTATCTATTTATCTTATATTTCTCTCTATTAAATGAGGGTTATATCTTTAAACGCATAGATAAGAATTTATTCTTTCATATTTTATGTGATAATATACATGAAGATTGTATGAGAAAGATTTTAATATAGTAATAATATGTTTCTTTAGATCATGAGTGAAAAGAAAAGTAAATATTATCAATTTATGCTAGTAAAAACAAGTAATTAGTGAGCAAATATAAATGATAATTATCAATAAAATGATGATTTGTTTTTATTCTCGCCAGACAGTTAGAAAATTATTTTTGTCTATTACTTTTATTAGTTACGTTTGATAAAACTTGACATAAACCGCTAATGCAAAAGAAACACTTAAGACTTTTAATAATTAATCAATCATGAAATTGTTTATTTCCACATTCTGTATTGATATTGACATTTTAAATAATTAGAAAGAATAAACCGATAATTAATTATTAAATTTGTTAAATACCCCATACTAGAAAAAAGAATAAAAACTTCCAGTTTTTCATCTATTGAAACTTTCGATTAAGAAAGTAACTGACTACAGATGGAGAACTATTTATAAATTTAATAATTTTATTTTCTGCTTCTTTTCGCTTTGGTTGATTTATTTATATGAAACTCATTTATCAATATTAACTTACAACATAAGATGCTAAAAATTAATGTTAATTCATACATATGAAGTACACAAATAATAAAATTTCAAGTTATGAATTAGTAATAAATAATATTAGTTTTATTAGTTTTAATTATAATAAATTTTTTCTATTTTTCTCTCTCAAGAGAAAAATATTATTCATAGTAATCTATGTAATTCAATGTTGTGTCGGTATTTTATTTTTACTGATTTCTGTCTTTCGAGAATCGCTGAAAGAATAACTGTCATATGCAGTATCTAACCAAAAGTAAAAAGAAAAAAATCTCTTCTTATCCTTTATTGTCAATAGTCATCTACTTCTTTTTTTTTGCTTTAGAACAAGACAGAATTTAATATCAATAGAATATCTACTTCTATTCTCTAATACTTTTTTTCCTATCGAGATTTCGACATATATAAAGATCGAAACACGATATAAATTACTATTTTTTAGACAATCATTGATATTTTACTTGAGTATTGTAAAGTAAAAGTCATAGCATATGTCACTACGTGAATTGTTCGTCTTAACTTTTATCTTATATATTTTGGTCGCTCAATTTGCTGCTACTCGATTTTACAGTAAGTGAATAATAAGAAAAAAAGAAAAACTTAAAATTTTTATAATATATTATTTTACAACTAGCCGACGAAGAAAAAAATAATGATGATGATGATGATGAATACCGTCTTTTAAGACGATTTCTTTTTCAAAAATCTGCTCCGGTTTTAACGCAACGAGCACCGAGTGTTCGAGACAATCTTGTTCATCCTTCATCATTACGTCCGACAACTCAAAGTAGAAACTAATTTTATGAATTGTTTTCTGATTAAAATATAATTTTCAATTTGAATATAGAATTGCCAAGTTCGACTCAAAAAACTACATATGCACCTTCATATTTATCAAATCCATGTGTTTCACACTCATGTGAACATGGAGGCATTTGTATTCCGACAGGACAAATGACATATGAATGTAAATGTGTGGGACCATGGCGAGGAATTTTTTGTAGTATTGGTATGTAATCAAATCTTTGAAAACATATATAATAAATTTAAATTTTTAGCTGATGCTTGTTATAGATCACCATGTTTAAATGGTGGTACCTGTCTTAATGTACATGATGATTATTGGTGTAAATGTACAAGTGATTATTATGGTAAAATGAAATTTCTAATAGATATCGTATGTATCTCATTATGATCTGATTTATTTTAGGAAATAATTGTCAAACAAGTGAATAAATAATATAGTTTATTTAAATTTAGAATTTATTTATTGATTTATTTAGAATTCAGCAGTGTAAGTTATTTAGAAAACGATCATTGTCGGCCAAATATCTGTAATGGTGGTCAATGTATTTCTCTTAAAACAACTTATTATTGTAATTGTCTTGACAATCGTTATGGTGAACATTGTGAAAAACGTATGTGTACTTTTAAATTATTGAATATTTTAATAGATTAAAATATATACGTATATATTTGTACAGGCTTTTCTAAACGAAAAGTATCAAATCTTCGATCATATTACAATTTATTAGTTCAACATAAACGAAATATGATGAAATCAAGTGATAGTAATCTGCAAAAAACTCAAAGAGGTGAAGAAGTGGCATATTATGATGCTAAGAATGGGATTTACTTTTAAAGAAAATTCGTTTTTCTCATAAATAAAATTGTCATAATATTTTAAGAACATTTTTATTTGAACGTATTGATGCACATCATTCGTTTAAATATTTATTATTTTAATTCAAATTTTAAAATAAATATAAAACAGAAAAGTAAAAATGAATAAGCACAAATACACAAGAAACAATGCTTCTTACTTTTTCATTTCAAGATGAAAACAGAAAAAAATAAATCGAATTATTCATGATTAATTTATTTTTCTTATCTTATTTTTCGAGTATTCTATATACTTTACGATAAAATGAAACCTTTTCGGTATTATAGAATAATACAATTATTGAAAAATTAAGTTGAGTTATCAATGTCATATCTTCAACTTTTAGATAATGACTGATTTTCTATTTAAACTCAGGATAGATATTTACAAGATTGAAGAAATTTTATCGAAATAGATAATGAAATCAAAGTTATTTTATATTTATACACAATTATTTATAACTTGATTATAAAAATATCTTTGTTTTTCATCGTTGATAGAAGCAAAATATCGAGAAACTAAACAAGAAAATATTTTGTAATCATGAAAATTCGTAAAGCAAATCCTGTTATCAAATAAAGATAATAATAAATATATCAATAGAATACAATATAACCCATAATAAAATTAGATAAAATAAAACAGGTAAAATTTTAAATCAATCATAGCAGCAGTTGTTGAAGTTGTCAATGGCTTGTTTTAAAGCAATTGTACAGATTTAGGTCTGACGAACATAAAGAATTTCAATATGATTCTACATCATTTTCTATCAACAGTTTATTGACAATCTAAGCTCGACGTAGTCTTGCATTGTTGTCATGATGTATATAAGTTTGTATTTAACTTCAAATCAGTTTCTAACGGTATAGATTTAATAGAAGTATACTTCATGAAGAAAAAAGTTACTATTCTTGTGCCAGAATTTTTGTTTGGATGAACTTGGTTAAGGATGGATCAGTTTTTGATATTCAAACTTGTGGCTGCTCTTTTGTTTTTAAACCATAATTAATGGTATCACAGGTCACGGTGTCAAGTAATAATGAGATTGTTCTTTCTTCTAATCTTTGGAGTTAATGATGGTAAAATTGAATGTGTCACTCGTTTTAATCATCAAATATCTAATGTGACATCCACGAGTCATCGACTTTGTGTAAATTCAAATGGTCATGAATAATTGAATTGATTGCTGATAAAATAATGGTCAAAGTACCATCAATCTGTTCATATGTTAAATTAGAGTTATTTTCATTGATTTTATTTTATACTAGGTGTTTCAAAATGTTTGCGACTTGCTATATTTTACACTTAATTCAAAATGAATAAATGATAAAAAACTTCATTTTTTTCTCAACAGATGCGCTGTGAAAAGCTATACAAAAAGATGTTGAAACAAATCTCTACTAACATATTTTGATGATTTATCCTATAATCAAAATGAAACACCTACATATTAGTGCTACTTCCCACCGTATTTATAATAATAAAAATGTTTGGAGAACCTTTTCTGTTTCGCATTATAAATTTACTCATAAAGCTTTTGTAGAGCTTTTGACAGTGCATCTTTTGAAAAAAATATCAAGGTGCTAGCATTTTCTGAATCCAAGTCACATGCAAAATAAAGACTTTTCTGAGCATTTTTATTATATATCTCAAAGAAAGTAATACTATCATGTATTTTTTTCCCTTTGAAGTAAGAAAGAAATCATCAGAAAAGTCAATAAGGATATATTCTTACAGCTTTTAGAGAACTTTTCATGGTGCATCTTTTGACAAAAAAACCAAATTTTTATTATTTATCTGTGCAGAAATATTTGCGAAATAAACTATATTGAAAACAGAATCCCGAAAGATGCGCACGGTGGTTCCGAAGGATTTTGGGAGTATGGATAAGAGTACAAAGTGAGAGTGAGGGTGGAGATATGATGTAGCAGTAAGGATGATCATACGGGAGCCTCAGATTTCCAAAAAAGGATTTCTCATTTCGTGTGCATCTTTGGTAGACTCTTAGTTCTCTCATTCTTATACTGAATTAGGCCAACTTTCCATTCATATGAAGTCATAGTGCAAAATTACTTGCATATGAATCGAAAAAGTTATATTGAAAAATGGTACATGACAGATTGGAAAGAAATGAAAAAAATACAGCTGTATGTAAGACGTAAAAGTCTGAAATTTTGCATGTAATCCTATATATATATATCTAAACATTCTAGCAGAATAATTGTCTTCAAATACGACTTCAAGAAAAAGAAATGAAAAAACTTTTTTAATGCTGTATATATGAGGAAAATAGAAATTAAGAAGAAAACTCTCTGAATTATGATGTGTTAATCATTCAGATTTAGTATTTTATTTCAATGAGTGATATTTACGAAGGATTTTAAAGCTTCATATATATCTATTTCTAACTAAAAGCAAAAGTTTCGTTTTTAATTCATTTAATTTCAAATAATATTTCTCATTTTCCTTCAGAATGATTATTCAAATAATTGCCTATACATAATCTGTTATTCTTATAGTTTTTTCTTTTACATATATTTGAATTATTCTTTCGTATCAATGCCGTTTTTTGTCCTTGTAGAGGAATATAATGTATGTACTCTATCTGTTGTGCATTTTTATTACCTTTACACTATGGTTTCTTAACAGCAACATACTTATTTTTTTTACTACCCTCACACGCTCTCGAAAATTTGATTTATATACTGATCTAGTTTTAGTAAAGAATTCTTATATCTATAAATACGTAGCTGATCAATATAGATTTTCCACAACAGCAAGATATAGAAAAAAAATAAGAAAATTTTTTGATAAAATAAATCTTACCTTTCTAAATATGATTCTTATAAGGATTCAGAATCATTTCTAATTCTCCGTTCTAATGAAGAAAATGATTTTATTTAATTACTAATCTTCTTATGTAAATATTATAAATAAAAAACATGTTTTAATCAATGAAATCAAAAAATTTACAATGATTTTATTTTAAAAAATCAATCATTTATTGTATCTATCTTCGAAATACTATCATGTATTGCATGAATAGGTATTAATCTTTCAATAACAGTTTAGCCTTGCTCAAAATAACTGAAAGATAAATTATTCATATTACAAATATCAGCTGTCAAAATAGAAAAAACACAACGTATGCAAACTAACACTATACGAATTAATACAATATTTTCATATAATCGAGACACACAATAATTTATTTTATTTTTTTATGAATAAACATTAACTATGATCAATAGATTAGTATTTCTTTATTTTTTTATCTATAACTCAAGGTTTATACAATAATAATGGATGTCACTAGATAAAATAAAATGATAAGTTTTATTTTATTTATTATTGGATACAGTATTTACCAATGATGAAACAAGGCTTTTTATTCTTTCTTTCTTTTTTTTCTTATTTGTAAAATTGGTCGCTATTTGAATATGTCGTTCTATTACCTTGGAAAAAAATGAGTCTTTTTTTCTTATTGGCTGTACACATTTTTTTTTTATAAGTGTACGATAGTGGTTCATAAATGACAACCGTCG
>JAJEKB010014248.1:0-26001 GCA_022393335.1 Macrotrachela quadricornifera
TTTTTTTGAATTTATCAAAACATAAGTAGAATTAGATTTTTTAATTTTCTATATTTTTTACGCTAAAAAGTGGTCTCTCTTTTCCATAGATTTTCAAAGTCTAAAGCTATTTAAAATGCTGTGAACCTATCTGTAATCTCAGAATTATTGTTGTCTTAAACAGTTGCGATTATTGCTGAGAGTCTAATCTTCTAGAAAATTAGATACTGGATTTTTATTAGATTTAGATTATAATACAGGATTGTCAAAGGATTCAATAACGTCTTGAATCATTTTACTCGAATTTTGTAATTCAAGAATTTTATTCTGTTGATTGAAGTCTGATATGATCCACTAATTTCCTTGAATGTATAGAACCGATTCTGAGATTTTAAGGGCAAATCTAGACTTTTTTGTTATCTTTGTAAAAGTTGTACAATCAAAGGAGATATGTAGGAAAACAATGACTACTTTCTAAAGAACAGTAGAGTATTAAAAAGTAAGCGTTTTTTAGTCGCATCAGGTGCTTGTTTAATCTGTTCTGGCTCGAAAAGTGGATCGAATCCTAGAGATAGCATTTCTATTCACTATCTATCAATTGATAACATGGTAGTACCATTTCAAACAAAAAGAATATTGTTCGCAACTGCTCGTGTACCATCATGTCTTGTACTGACACATCCGAGAAATTATCCTAATCCTGTATGTTAAAATGATAAAATCATTAAAGTTGTAAAGATTCTCATAAAATGAATAATTATGTTAGGTATGATAACATCTTGAACAAGAAGATAAAGGTAAAGAATTTGTAATCGATTCTTATAAATCTGTAGAAAGTATCCTTGTCATCTGAAATCAGATCAAAATAAGATAAAGAAGCTTTCACATATCTCATACTTCCCGATTTCACGCAAAAATTCAGCTCGAAAAAGTTTGGGGAAATATAAAGTGGACAAGATTATAATCATTGGATCGTTGGGTTACAATTGTGAAAAGGTAACAATTCACCATTTTATATATATTTGAAAGAAAAGTTTCATTCCTTAATACTTCACTATACTTCGAAAAGTAATCATTTATCATTTCACTCTTTTGTTTTTATACATAATATAAAAATTCAATATAACAACTATAGTTTCTCGTCAAAAAAATATAATTTCACAATATTCAAAGAATTAATCATAAAACATAGAGGATCAAATAATAAGTATTGACTATACTAAATTCAATTAGTATAAAATAAAAAGAACTATATATACCTATCTAGAACTCGAATATTTTCTTGATAAAATGTCACTAATTTAGTATCAATAATTTTCAAACGTTTGATTTTATAAAATAAACAACATCCATCTGATTTATCACCAGTTCGTTTTAAATAAATTGATTCATATCCTTAAAAGTCCATGTAGTATATACATATAATTAACATTAAATAAATCTGTTTTATTTTTACTAACCATATTCTTTTAATTCTGGTCGAAAAATATTTTCATAATGATCATTTTGCATTTCTTGTAAACAATATATCTAAATCAAATCCGACATTGTTTTTTTTTTCTATTAAATTATTTGTAAAATAAAAAGAAGAGAGAATAGTTACATCAGCATCTTGTCTTAATAATTCTCTTAATAAACGATCTTTTCTTCGATACCATTTAAGATTATTACGTAAACAATTATTATATAAAAATAAATTATTATCTAATAATTCTTGTGCGAGAATATTATAACAAACAAGATGAATTTTAAAATATTGTTGATGATTTTTATGAAAATAATCTTGATAAGTTGTATTAGACCACATTCGATGTGATAAATGTTTTTCAACTAAAAATAAAAACAAATTATAATTTTCTAAATATTTAATAAAACAAAACAAAAAGAAAAATAATTACGATGATGATAAGGACGATTATTTCTTGGATATTTATTTGATTCTTCTTTGTGTCTAGGATGAAATTGATCTTCAGTATTAAATGTATTTTGATGTAATAGTGGAATAAGAAGAGGAAGAGGAGTTTTTTGATATGTTGAATCACAGTTTTGATTGATTTCGTCTTCTATTTTATCGTCATTTTGATTATGAAAATGAGAGTTCCAAGGATATTTTCGTGGATGTGACATTTTTCGTGAATTTTTATTATTTGAATAATATGATAATGGTGATTGAAATCGATCAATATTTGAATTAGACATTATCGGACGGATTAAATCTTGAGATAAAAAAGTTAATATATAGATTTTTTTTCACAATGATAAATTAATTAATAAAACCCTTACAAAATGACAATTTTGAAATCGAATACCTTCTTTTTTTGTTTTTAAAATAATATTTTCGAAAATTTTTATGTATGTACAATTACAGTGCATTTATAATGACATCCGATTGGTTAAAGAGATTAACTAATCATTAATTTTATTTTATCCTTCATTTAGAATTTCGAATGTTGTGTCAATAAAACGGAAAAAAAACAAATTTTTATCTCAAATTTATTTTTATATATATTTTTTTTTGTAGAGTTTAGCTAGACAATTTTGATTATTTAAAAAAAATCCATTGCCATCATTTGCTAATATTAAAAAACAGAACATGATATTATTTTGAATCATTAAATATGCAAAATATTAACATAAAAGCAAAGAAAAATTTCATTTTTAATATCAATAATAGTCGAGAATAGTTTTTTATTTGAATTTGTTTACAATGGAAGATGTATATTTAAAATAAGCTCGTAAGTGACTTATGATATTTTTTATTATATTATTATTACGACTCATAAAGATGATTAATCTAATTTTTATCTTTACCAAATCTCGATTGTTGTTATATATGTACTTGCATAAGAGTTTTACAAGTTTGGTAGAACAAATTTTATTTATTATTTCTAGTTTGCTCAAGTCTTTTTCTTTTTTTTACAAATGATAGGTAACTGAACTAGAACTTTTTTGTCGGGACGAAAGATCAGAACTGTAGTAACCTTTTTCTGTATTAGTGTTTCCATGTATTTCAACTTAACACAATATTTTCTATTCATTATTAATATATTGCAGATATGAGTTTATTAAAAACTTTTGAAAGTAATAATAATCAAAAAATGGATATTCAAAATTTAGCTAGTAGTAGTGGAGATATTAATAATAATATTTCAAATCAACAATCTAGTGGAAATTCTACAACATCATCTTATGAAGGAAATTATCAAGTTAATATATCATCAACTACTTTCGAACTTGAAACAATAACATCATCATATGCAGGTCTTATGCGTATTTATCGTTTAATATATATAGCTGAACATTGTCCATCACTACGTAATGAAGCACTTTTAGCAAGTCTAAAATATCTTCAAGAAACACATTTTACTTCACTTTATAAACAAGTAAATAAAAGCTAAAATTTATTTATTTATTTATCTGTTTTAATAGGTACTTGATGAAATAAAAAAACAAAATATTCCATTACCAGATGATTTTGATTCATCATGGTATGAAAAAACTCAACGAAATTATGTTCATAAATTAGAAAAACTTGATAATGATTTACGAAATTTTCGTACAAATTCAATAAAAGATTCTATACGTCGTGGTCATGATGATCTTGGTGATCATTATTTAGATGCTGGTGATTTTTTTAATGCTGTTCGTTGTTATGTACGTTCACGAGATTATTGTGTTACACCAAGACATATGATAACTATGTGTATGAATGTTATAAAAGCATCATTTTATATGCAAAATTGGTCAAATGTTTTATCTTATGTTAATAAAGCTGAACAAGCTATTGAAAGTCTTGAATCAACAACGAAATCAACACCAACACCATCAGCATTATCATCAATGATTAATCCAATTGAAGGAGCAACAACAAATTCAATGATTATATCTGATGCTATTTTAAATTCTCAATTAAAAGTTTATGCTGGTATTGCAGAATTAGCAACAAAAAGATATAAATTAGCTGCAAGACATTTTCTTGGTGTTTCATTTGATCATTGTTCAAATCATTTTCAGGTAAAATTCTAGAAATATTGACAAAATTAATCGTATAAAATTCTAAATTTAAATGAAAGATTAATTTTTAAGAAAGTCTCAGTGATAGGTAAATAAAACTGGTTTTCATACTAACAGATATTTTTCGCATAAATATGTCTTCAATACATTTTATTCTAGAAATCTTCTCATGGCTATTCAAGATTCTAAAAATTTTGAAGCTGTCAAAATCAAAGGAAATAATAATAAAAAAATTTGTTTCTCTCATTTGAAAGAATAACCAATTCTCCCTCAAATAAAATAAATTACTTTATCTGTCTTTAGAATGTCGCAGTATTTCAGTTTTAGCCTTATAAATAAAAGAGATCACGACATATCTTTTTAAAAAACACAATTCAATGTTATAGGATTTATTCATACTGAGATATTTACAAAATACTCAATATTTATCATTAATTTTTTTGTTTTAGGATCTAATATCACCTCAAACTCTCATTCAATATGTATGTTTATGTAGTTTAGCAACATTTGAACGAACTGAACTTCATCGTTTAATAATAATGTCACCCAATATGAAACAATATCTTGAATTAGAACCATCAATTCGTGATATTCTTCATAAATTTTATGATACATCATATTCATCATGTCTTGCATTAATGTCTCAATATGAGCCAATATTTGCTTTAGATCAATATTTAGCATCACATTTACGTACATTATATTATGAAATTCGTCATCGAATAATTATAACATATTTTTTACCATATAAAAATGCTAATATGACAGTAATGGCACGTCAATTAAATACAACAGTTGATACACTTGAAGATGAACTTGTTCATTTAATTCGTTCAGGAAAAATAAAAGCACGTATTGATTCAAAAAATAAAATTTTATATGTTGCTGATACAGATCAACGTTGGTATGCATATCAACATGCATTAACAATAACGAAACAATCAGAAAAATTAACTCGTGCACTTTTACTTCGTTCTGCAATAGTTAAAGCAAATTTATTTGTTAAAGATGATTCAATATCATCAAATCGTGGATCTATAAATCCTAATATGGCTCGTCGACAATTATCTTCAAATATTCATGGACATATGATTATGGATGAAGATGATTTCTCGGATGATGCTGCGATGAATTGATTTTAAATTAAATATGAACAAACGGTTTTTATTTTTATTCAATAATGAAACTATTGATATATACTGTGATTTATTCTAGAAATATTTTTTCTTTTGCATTTAATAAAGAAAATAAAATTAAAGAAAATATTTCTTTTTGATCTAATATGTCGATCAATTCCAATGACATTCAGAAAATCATTATTGTATTTAGAAAATAGCTGGTTAAAATAAATCTTTATCCAGAAGAACAATGTGTTCTGATGGATTTTATTGCAGGAGAAATGATTTCTCTTCGTCTTTATGTAAAAAACATCAAATATCAAGTTGATCACTATCTATCTATCTATCAAAGTAATTAATCAATTCATTCAATTGTGATGAAAACACAAAGAACCACTTTAAGATTGTTTCCTCTTTCCAAAATCAATGCAAAAAAGCTTCTTATCATAAATTTGAATATATAAAAGTGAAATGATGACATTTTGTTCATATTTCGAAATGTCCATGTGTAAGAGTTTTTGAAAATCAAAGTCTAAAATGAATTCTAATAAATAAATAGAAATCAAAGGTCTTTAGAACCGAGGATATTGAAAAAAATTTGGATCATGATTGATCAATGATATAACAACCAATTTTGAGAACAGCATAAACGTTTTTGTTCTGTGTTTTGTCTATTTATCATTTGATATCAAGATGACGTATGGCAATATCGTATATTAATCGCTAAAATTCATCGAGGCACATTGGATTGTGCTTCAACAACACACGCAGGTAATACTAAATGAAGATGTATACAGTTTTACTTTGATTTTATCTAAATTCTTTCTATCAATTAGTCACAAGAGAGCTTTTAAAAGAGCTTTGATGTACTTGGATGAAACCCTTCAAAATTAAAAATGGTTTTAATGAATATCCAAAGTAGAATCTTCAGGCGACATTTTTGTATGTTTATTTGGAAGAAGTACACTTTGAAGTATAGATAAATATTAATGTTTCATATGTAAATTTGAATCGAAAGCAATATAAAGAATGAAGTGAGTCATGATATTCTATGTAAATCATTTTCCGATTGAACTTCTTGTGCAAGTAATCTAACAATAACTTCTATCGGTCCTCGTCCAAGAAGTTATCCTAGTTGTAATGCTTTGATCGAAAGTTGTGGTCCAAATTTAGAATCAACAGCTTGTTCAAAATGTAATATGGATGTTATAAAATGTATTGTTAATCCCAATCCAGGTCCAAATCGCTGTTGTCAAGAGGATAATAAATGTTGTTCAACAGATGATGAAATTTGTATAGAATCAAGATAAACATATCGTTTTCTTTATTAAAATTTAAAAATGATCTTGAGAAGAACATTGTCCATTTTTATCAAAATGATGAAGACGATTAGTATCACGAATCAAAATTGAACGTTGACGAAGTTTAGCAATTGATTTTACTGCTGAATCTATTTAAATAAATAAATAAATAAAAAGCATAAAAACAACGAGATAACTTACGACAATCACCACATATACGAAGATTTTTTGTAAGTTGAATTATGTTTGGTATTGGTTGTTGAATAAAATTAAATGCTAAAGCTAATTTTTCACTATGACCACATAAAGTTGATTCAATACTTTCATCATCATTTATTTCACGAGTAATCCATCTTGAATCATATTCATGTCCATTTTGCATAAGTTCAGTAGAAATACGTGCTAATTCATCATATATTTCTCTTGATAGTGGATGACTACGATCATGTGCTTTAAATTTCTATGATATAGAAAATATTTTTGTTGATTTGAATTTTTATTAAAATAAACTTCGATTACCACTATTTCACCATTAGATGCAGTCCATGTTATACCAATAGTTCGATTTTTTCCTATTTCCTTTAATCGATTAAATCGAACTTGTTTTGCTTGTTGATCTTCTCCAATAGATGAATAAGTATTAGAGAGTAGAATAGAAGCGATATAAGAGCTTGACTATTATCTGGAAAGAGATATTTCATTCGTTGATAAATTGTTTTTGAAAAAGTTAAATTTTGATGATTACGTGCACCGGATAATAAAGCCACTAAAAAAGAAATATATTTTTAAATAAATAAATTTGAAATTATTCAAATACTTACTATACATGACTAAACATGGTGGATGAGATAATTCAAAATTCTTAATCAATTGTTGAGCTTCATCAAACATAAACATTCGACTTAAACAATCGACCTAAATTATTTTATTTCTATTAGAATATAGATAAAAGAATTTTCTCTAATATAAACATATTTTTATTTATCTAGTTTTTGAATAATTTAAACTGAAAAATAGACTTCTTATCTTTCATTATTAACGTTAAACTATGAAATTATTATTCAAACTTCAAGAATACAAAAAATTTTATTAAATTTCTATTTCTTGAAAATAATTGTTTCAAATTGAAATAAATAAAAAATATAAAATTGATCATAGATTTTTTAATTCTTATATTTCAAAAACATTTTTCATTAAAAAAGAGACAGACATCATTGAAGACTAATATGAGGTAAAATATTTATCTAAACTAATTAAATCTTCTATTAGAAAATATTCTTTTAATAAAAGAAAAATAATAGTTAAATATACCATAGTAGTAATTATTTTTTCTGTTTTCACTTGAATATTATTAAAAATCGAATAAGCTTGATCAACAAGACCAGAATGTGAGCATGCATTTAGTACACAAATATGAGTAATTTCATCTTGAATATCTATAGGCATTCGTTTATATAAATCAATTGCTTCATAACCCATTCCATTAAGTCCAAATGCATTTACTTAATTAATAAGATTTTTCATTAAAATAGAATTTGTAAATAATAGATAAACTTACTCATAGATGTATATGTCATAACATCACGTTCTTTAATAGATTCAAATATTTTAGATGATTTATCAACAAAACCAACTTTTCCCTATAAAACAAATGTATAGATAGAGAAAATTTGTTCGTATATACATTGAATATATTCATACCCACATGTCAATCAATGTATTTTGTAAACGATGATTATTTAATAAATGTGAAGGAATTTGACTAAAAATTGTTTGACATATTTCTAATAAACCAATTTGTGAACATGCATGAAGAACCATTATTAATATAGGTTCAGTAATTTCGAAATTTTTCTCTTTTAATTCTTTAAAAAGGTTTAAACATTTTTCTGGTTGATTATTTATATTATAACCATTGATCATCGCTCCATAATGAATAAGATTTTTCATTTGAATTTGTTTAAAAACTTTTTCTGCATTATTTATATCAGAATACTTCATAAACATATGTAATATTGAAGTAAGAAGAGCTGAATCTTGAAAATATTTTTTTGACATTTGATTATACATTTTAGTGGCTAATCTAAATGCTCGATCATTGAAAAGTTGACTACAAGTTTTAAAAAGAATAATAAGAATAACTTTATTTGGATGAAAAGGTATTTCTTCAAATAAATTTAATGTATTTTCAAACATTTTATTTTCAAAAAATCCTGAAAGAAAATTTCTTTATTTTTATTTTCTAATAAAAATTACAATCATTAACCTTGCATCATTACCAGAGATGTCCATCGCGGCGTGGCGGCGGCAGCATTTTTATGAAAGAAATTTCAAAAATTCAGGAATTTACATAGAATCTCGACTTTGATGCATGCTGCACGATAAGGCTTGGTGAGTCTGATCGAATGGCAGGAGCACCTGTAGTTTAAACTAATCACAGTATTGAAAATCCAAAAGTTTTTAAAAGTACTATCGCGGCAGTGGTGCGGTAGCTTTTTTCTGACGACCGGCGCGGTGCGGCAACGGCGCGGGTAGCTTTCTTTGATTATCGTCGCGGCGCGGCAGCGGCAGATTCTCAACCGCGATGGACATCTCTGATCATTACACCATAGGTAAATATTTCTTTCATTTTCATTTGAACAAAGGTCTTTTCTGCAGTTGATACTTCATTAAATTTCATCAGCATATGTAAAAATGAATTAAGTACATTTCTATTGTAAGTTAATAGTTTTGGCATTTGATCAAGATATTTATTCATTATATTAATTCCGTATTCATTAGGCAATTGAGCACAGGCATTGAAAAGAATTATTAAAGTAATATCATCTCTTCAATTGGCATTTCATTGTATAATTCGAAAAATTTTTCTATCTTTTTATTTGTGATAAAGCCTAAAGAAGAGAAATTTTTATTTTTATAAGACATAATATTATTCAAAAATTCTTTTTTTTTTTAATGAAAACTAATGAAAAATCATTTTATAAGAAATCTTCATTAGAAATTATTGAAAATTTATGATCAATATACGTCCAATAAAGAATAACTATGAAATATTTATGAAGATATTAGATAATTAATGATTGATATTAAAATAAATGATAAATTACCTTTAAACATAGCACCATATACACCTGATGTTTTATTTTTAATTGAAGAAAATACTCGATAAGCATCATATTCATCATTACAAGTCACTAAAAATAAATATAAGACAAATAAATATTTATTTAAAAAGTAATTTCAATATTATTGATTATTATTTCGTTACTGAATTTAAATTCATATGATAACATAGAAATTTCATCAATTATTTTATTCATCTCATTTAATCCAAGAATAAACATAAGTATGTTGAATTGAAACTCAATATTATTAGAAATCATCGAATTTTATGGAGAATATAAATAGATGAATTTGATTTAAAGAAAAAGAAACAAACTCAATATAGAAATGAATTATTCATTATTTGAGATGAAAAATTTTGGTGAATTTTTTTCCATATTCAAGATTTTTTAATTTAGTACAAGATTTTTATGCAAAATTTATTGCTATATCAGATACCGATTGATTATTTTCTTCGAAAATATTTAAAGCTTCTTGATATTTTTCTTCATCGGTTCTAGTGCACAATAGGGACATTCACACTGATTGGTGCATTGAACACAGCAATCAACATGAGGATGAATTCGGAAGTGTTCCTATTCGGCAGTAGTACCGATAATAATAATCAGTGACATCTCCTGATATTTCATATTCTAAGTCATTTTTAATGTGGTGCGAAGCACAGCATTCATGTAGTCCTTCACGAGTTTCTTTTTTCTTATTTTCTCAACGTCAACATTGAAAAGTTGTCGTTTTGTGTAACGACGATCGCGTGAACGAAAAGTGATAAGATATTCGTTGAAACGCGATATTAAAGTATGAAGATCGAATCATGACCACCTGTTTTTTGATTTTCAACAGAAAGTTTCGTTTCGTCACAGGGAGCATAATATAAAATACAATTTTTAAAGGACTTTACTTTTTTTCGAAGTCTGAGATAATCAAAACGAAAACAAGACCCTTTGTCAATGAGTAGTGTATCATAATTAATAACTAATTCCAATCTTTAGTATCACGTGATCCACAAATATACACCCACTATCCAATACGAATTTGTTATGAATATGTGTGCATACAGAATTATACTGTTTGTATTTTCGAAATTTCTCCTCTATTATCCATTTGATTAGGGCACTTTTTTACTAAGGGATAGTGTTTGAAATTCTTTACAAAATCATATCTTACTAAGCCAAAGAATTGCTTTAGACAGATTTGAAAAGAAATGAAAACTAAAGACATATAAGCAGCTGTAAGAAGTGAATATATATGTGACCGATCATAGATGAGCGCATTTTGCATCTTATGTTTTAATCTGTAAATACATTTTATTAAGAAGACAAAATATGCCACAAGATGTAGCGTGAAAAGCTCTACAATTTACATAGAACAACTATAAAAAGATGACATAGGTAAATACGAATACAGTTCTTAGCAGAAAAAAGCTTCTGTTTTTTGCAGCATCGAAATTTGGTTGCTCAGAGTTTTGCTCATTTTGAGAACAAAACAGTGCAAGTATAACATAAATAGCTATTTTTAATTTATAGAACTCTTCACAATGCGTCTTGCAGTATATTTTGGATTTTTTAATACAACGCATTAAACGATGATAAAGTGGAATACAAAATGCTTTACACATTATAATCTCAAATAGTCACCTAGGTGTCAATAAAAATAGTTTCTACCAAAATTCTATTACTATGATATTAGATGAAGAGTGATTAAATAACATAGGAAAATAGAACAAAAGATGGTCATCTTTTTTACAAAAACAATTTTGTTTTAAAGTTTTCTATAAGCAAAAAAGAGTGCCACTGCCGCTACTTTTGGCATGCCCTAAGTATTTGTTGTTGTCATTCTTATTATTGCATCATTCATAAGACGTCATTAGCCTTTAAAGATGGGGTCTAATAATAAAAGTATTACTAACAATATTATAATAAAAATAATTCACAATAAAGATGAATGAGGCAGCTAAAAAGTCTTCCTGCATTGTTTCACCTTATCAGAAAAGTGCTTCGAAGTACCACTTTTTTGACATATTTTAAGTTTTCTCTTCATATAAATTTAAAGTAGCAGATTTTTACTACAAAATACTTAACAGGAAAAGTTGCATATCATCATTCAGTTAGGCACTATGACGATTTCACAAACCTAAACTCATTAGCTTATCTTTGAGTCATTTTCTGCTTTCTTCCAAGGTCTAATTTGTATAAAGAGAAATAAGATAATCACAGAGACAAAAATGGTTTTTTATTATCTTCCTACATGAACGTCATGTAGACCCCATAGTTTGCTTCATACTTCCCCATATACAATACTGATTCGCATCAATGAAATACAAAATCATTATACTATTCTATTCTTATTCATAAAATTTCAATATGTTGAGTTCTTCTCAACCAATTTTTATGACTTTTCACAATAGGTTTGATCCTTCTAAAAAGTTTCCATTGCTGCACAAATGAAAAACCACAAATTCATCTCAAACAAATCTCAAGATGCTGAATCAGCAAAGTCGAATAATGGATGGATCATAAACAATGGACTTGTCATTGAAATGCCCTATCAACAAAATATCCTGCCGACATGATATCTTTTGACCAACAAAAGAGCATTGCCAGCATCAGTTTCCACAACATATTGATTATTTCCATGTTTAAAGAGAATTATTTCCTGTAAAGCTGTTTAATAATAACACACATTTTTGTTAGAGACATAATGAATAAATCATTATATAGAATGCCCAGGGATGTGCCGAAAGGAAAAAGCGTGGGGTGGTGCAATAGATAAAAATGAAGGTGGTATGATCTTTTTTTTCTGGCAGTTAGTTTTTCAAAAGAGTCCTTTCAAAAATGACAAATTTTAGTAGTTTTATTGTGAATCTGTACATACATGTATAATCTTTTTCACATAATCTAATACATCATATATAAAAAGATCATTTATTCGGATTCCATTATAGAATATTATAATATCATCAAGTAGTTTCTAATTTTCCATATTTGTGTCTCGTTGTTATTTGATTTCAAGGTAATGAATAGTCTTTAATTTATATACATCATTAAATTTCTAACATAAACAAATAAATTCAATTTACATTTAACTCAACAAAAATATAAACCTTTCCGGCTGGATGTTGCCATTTGGCAACATTGTGCCAATATCAACCTGGAATTTATCTTAAAGTGATGAGATATAGTTCTTTAGGTGATTTGACAATTAACTACATGCATTTCAGTGCAAATCTATGTCTTCGCAAAAAAAGGAGAAAGCTATTATTGACGAGACGGATGGATTCTCTCACCAAGATCCAAAACAGCCTCCGGATCGAAATTATCTGTTTTTCATTTGTCCAAGCATTCGATGTGAGAAGTGACTAGTGGTTAATTTTCCTCTACAGATCCGTTATCTATTAAACCAATAAGATGAATTATTCAACATAGTCAAAGAATAGAATGCCACCATATTGCCTTTTGGCAACATCCGACCGTAACGATACAAAAAATTGAAAAAATTCAATTATTTTTCCTTGATGGGAGTCCGATAATACGATGTTAATTTTAGTCCTGACTGTCAAAAAAAAGAATATTTTGCTCATCTTGCAATCTCTTACAGCCTTAAACTAAGATATATTCCAATAATAGCCAAAAACTGACCAAAATAACTTAATTTTCACCAATTTTCTAAAGAGAGGCTCACAAATTCAGTGAGATTCTAACAAAATTTGTAATGTTTTATAACAGTTATAATAGTCTGAATAGTAATATTATGATGTGGTGTAAATTTTGCTAGAATCTCACTGAATTTGTGAACTTCTTTAGAGAAAATTGGTGAAATTTATGTTGTTTTGATTAGCTTTTGAGTATTATTGGAATATATCTAATTTTAAGACTAAGAAATTGGGAGATGAACCAAATATGTTTTTCATTGTCAGTTTGGACTAAAACTAACATCAAATTATTGGACTTTCATCAAGGAAAAATAATTGATCTTTTTCAACTTTTCGTAGACTACGGCCGGGTGTTGTCAAAAAAGTAACATGTTAGCAATCAGTTCGGCATCAGTTCTTTAAACTCCAATATGGAATTCGGTAACCTTCACACCTGAAGGACAAAGAATACATAGAATTAGAATTCAGGTAGCCGGCCGTAAGGGGACAAGATTCTCGTTTTGTAGACTTATGTATTTTTCTTTACATTACATTTCATATAATTATATCTGAAGACATTGTAACATTGAAATCTTACAAATAAAACTTTTAAACCAGATCTATTTAAAAACGTGGGGTGGTGCGCACCACCCTGCACCCCGTAAAGGGCACATCCCTGAGAATGCCTTCAATTAATGATGAGTACAAGGATATTTATAGCTGGAATTTTCTTTAAAATTATTTAATGTCATAAGTATTGAGAGTTTTATAACATCTACGTCACATACTTGTTTAATAGGAAATCATGATTTTCCTTACATATTGTAAAAATGATTTTAATTGTTAAATGTAATATGGATGATAGGTTTTGTTCTCCTAACCAGAGATAAATAATGGCATTTATATTGTATCACATCAACTTGTTGTGATGGTATCGAAGTCTTGTATGTATTGCACTATGATACATAAGTTTAATAGGTAGAGAATAAACATGAAAAAATCTATTTTATTTATTACAATTGTATATAAATTAATATTAAGAATGATTGAATTTTGTTATTTTAAAATCATAGAGAAAAAAAGAGAATAAAAAAGCTTACGACACTCGGTATTCCCAGGCGGTCACCCATCCAAGTACTAACCGAGCCCGACGTTGCTTAACTTCAGTGATCGGACGAGAACTGGTGTATTCAACGTGGTATGGCCGTAAGCGAATGTTTTCAATCAAAAAATGAAAGTCATCATAAAATAAATATAGTCAATTAAAAATTGTACTATATGATCTCCTAAGTTTGAAATTATCGAAGTGAATTACTAATTTAGTTCGTTAATATCAAAAAGGCTTCCAATTATGCATTATTTAACTGATTGATTGTACAATTATTCGTTTGTCTTACTAGCGTGAATTACATCTTGTCCTATGTTTATCTCTGGCAACTACTACTTTAGTAAAAAAAAATATCAAGCAGTAGTACATTTAAATCGAAAATATCATTAACATTAATACGTAAAACCTCCTATATTTCCAAGAACTTTCAGTCGAAGACCAAGAGAAAATGTTAAGTTTTTATTGATTCCCAAAATTTCTTTCGATAAAGCAACTGTTTTCTCTTACGCTGTTAGTGTGCCACCTAGATGGAGAGGTCTATTTTCAAAATTTAGTTTTCAACATTCATGATAGATTACTATAACTCTCTAATGAAAAGGCTGGTACCTAAGTGTATAGAAATATTATAAATATGATTGCAGCTATCATTATCTACTTTCATTCTTAAATATTGCTAGAAAACCATTCAGTGAAAATCGAGAAGTTGGCTAACTATACAGAAAAAATATTCACATGTTTTTCTTGAAATTGATTTTTGTATAAATGGGATATGATCAAAAGTGCAATACAAACTGTTTCTTTCAAATCAATACATAAAAGTTATATACAAATGTAATTTATCTGAGTCAACTTTTTGTTATTCAAAAATTTATCTTTTTGGTTGCTATTCATTTTCTAAAATCGTCAATATCCAGTTATTTTAATAATTATCTCTTATATCAATCACTCATAAGTTTGATGATTCATCTAATGACTTGAATTAAGTAACATCTGATTATAAAAGAATAAGAAAATAAATCTTTTGTATTTTCAATAAGTTGTAATCAACTGAACCAAAGTTCTTTTTTCCATGTTGTAGAAGAAAATTATTCTTAGTTACTTAACATTGCCATTTCATCATAACAATTGTGTAACAAGTTGACAACCTGATGATGAAAATTACAACGGAATCATCATCATCATCATTTTTTATATCAGAACGAAAAGAGTAAAGAAAAAAACATGTTTTTACTGGGTAATTGACTGTATATTTCTTTTTATTCTTTTTAACCATTAAGTTACTTCCCTATCAGGGACCGAGAACGAGTCGAGCACAAGCACTCGGCAAATCGACTAGAGTTCATGTATCAGCATGTATCGAGGAAGCGGATTAGGGTAGAAACACAGACAGATACTTCGACAGCAGATATGCATCAATAGATGGTAATACATGTCGGTGCATGAATTATAGAATTCTAGATTTTTTACAAGTATACATGTGTTTATGGCGCCAGAGGGATATGAGTGGTCGTCTATGTCATACAATGTCACTGTTTTCTTCAATATATCATGTATCTGTACCATGGTTCCCGATTAGTTTTCAAGGGGGAAAGTGCTGGCACCCAGCACCGAAAACCACTGAAAAGTGCTGAGCAGGTGCTGAGGTGCTGAGCAGGTGCTGAGGTGCTGAGCAGGTGCTGAGCAGGTGCTGAGGTGCTGAACAAGTGCTGAGGTGCTGAGCAGGTGCTGAATAGGTGCTGAATAGGTGCTGGATGGGTACTGAAGTGCTCAGATGCTGATTGATTCTTTTAGGATACTACATAAACTAAACCATTGCATTGTGATTGATTAAGAGTGCTCTCTGTCAGATTCATGATTGTACTTCAGTACTAGCGAACTTTTGATGTGCCTAATCAGAAATTTACCCATTTTACAAAACTGTCTAATTCTAATTCAATTTTTTTACTCAGAAGAAACTCATTTTTGTGCTGTTTCTTTGATATAAAAAAGAGGAAATTCCGTTAAATATCTTTCAGCTACTTTAAAAATTCGTGTTTGTACCAGGGGATGAAATGCTTTATTCATACTATTTAAAGATAACATGTTGTCCTTAATATAGCAAACTGTTCGTCTCATGATATTGTTTTTATGGTAAAGCTATTTATCTATCTGTCTCTCTCTCTTTATATATATGTCGGAGTTGACTCTAAAATTCAGTTGCCTTTAAAAGACAGGTAGTTCACTTTAAAATTGAAAAGTCAACTAGGATGGAGCCAGTTGACTTTAAAGTCAACTGGTTCGTTTTAAAATGTATAATCATAGTGTTAATGATACGATAAATAACATTATAGTCAATAGATAAGATTGAGACAAAGAAATGAACATTGAAGAAAAACATAAATATAGTAAACAAGAAATTCTACGATCCATTATTAATAGATGCAGAAAAGATCTAGCAAATTATGCATCTTGAACTTTTATCGTTATTACATTTTGTACAACATTTTCTGTTATTAAACATTAAACAACCTGATTGTAGCTTACTTCACGGTACATTGTATCTTTTCCCAGGCGTCCGACAGATAAATGAGATTCACAGAGAGTTTTAAATAGATTCTCATATTTTACAATTCGTAAATTTTCCTTTTGGTGAATACGCCACGGATTGATGATTAATTTTAACCATAGTAAAACGTTTTTCTGCCTAAAAATAAAATTGAGGATCGTACTTGTTTACAGTTGAGAATGTTTGTACAATTTTTTCATGTTTTAGCTGTTACCAAGCACTTCGCTTGTCGTTTAACATTCAACTCATTTAAATAAGCGTCTAACTTTGAGTAGAAAGCCGTTATTACTATTAAATGTGATGATGGTTCGGTAGTTAATAAATAATGCTTTGCTAAATTCAGATCGAAAAGTTTCCATCAGTTAAAAACCATTCATTATCGATTAGTGCATGATAGCTTCACGATTATACATTTTGAAGTCAACTGACTCAATCCTGGTTGACTTTTCAATTTTAAAGACAACTAGTTGATTCTTAAATTTTAAAGCGAACTAGTTGCCTGTTAAAGGCAACTGAATTTTAGAGTCAACTCCGACATATATATATATATATATGTATATTGGTCAGTGTCTGTGTGTTTCTCTGTCGGATCAATGGTTAAATAACGCTATAGGGGATACTATATTGGGATAACCATAGGTCCCGAAGGACTATTATATGAAGGTACTTTTAGGTTCTTAAGTTCTACGATATGAAGGTATCCTTGGAACCTCAAGAGCTATTATATAGAAGTACCCATAGGTCCTCAAGCCCTAGTATATGGAGGCACCTATAGGTCCTGAACAGCTATTATATGAGGCTACCTTTAGGTCTTCAAGTCTTATATATTAGGGGTACCCTTGGGTCCTCAAGTCCTATATTGTGAGGGTAACTCTAGATCCTCAAGTCCCATATTCTGGGGGCACGCCTAGGTCTTCAAGTCTTTCTGGGGATACCCCAAGGTCCTTATTCACTATCATATGGATGCGTCTCTAAGATCTTATAATCTATCAAATAATATTATCCATACGTGCTTAATAGAACCCTGCACTGGAGTCATTTCGGAGTCGTTTTTGGAGTCAAGAAAATTTTGTCCCAATAATTCATTTTTGACATTAAAGAATTTTTGAGTTGAAGATCTTGTTCTCTGATATTTTCTCTACAAATTGATGTGTTTTGAAAGACCTCATCGACATCTTATCGAGGCTTACGAACTAGATAGAAAGTCGGAGTCAAAGTTGACTCTGATTTTTTTGACTCCGATTTTGACTCCGATTTCGACTTCGACTTTCTATCCAGTCCGTAAGCCTCGATAAGATGTCAATGGGGTCTTTCAAAACACATCAATTTGTAGAGAAAATATCAGAGAACAAGATCTTCAACTCAAAACTTCTTTCATGTTAAAAATGAATTATTGAGATAAAATTTACTTGACTCCAAAAACGACTCCGAAATGACTCCAGTGCAGGACTCTAGTGCTCAACTTCTATCTTACGTGGATTGCAGTAACTCTGTTCTCCTTATAGAAAGTTTTAGCACCTGAGATTATGCTTTCAAAATGATAGATCGCATTGACAAACTCCTTGGTTCCCACAGGCAATCCTATGCTATACTATGATTATAAGGGAACAAAGGCATGCTGAAATCCGATTGGTCAGTTTTTCAGCCAATCTGATTTTAGGAGGTTTTTTCTCTCCTATACTTACAGTGTAGTATAGGGTTCTCTCTGGTAACCTGGGGTTCTCAATGCGATCTATCATTTATAACCCAGAACCTCATGTACTTCCACCATCTTATAAGGGAAAACTGGCTTGCTGCAATCTCATTAGCGAATTTTTCAGCCAATCAGATTTCTGCAGGGTTTTGCTCCCTTATAATTACAGTATAGGATAGGGTTGGCTCTAGGAACCCAAGGGTTTCTGAATGTGATCCATCATTTTCAAAGCACAACCTCAGGTGCTAAAACTTTCTATAAGGAAGCATGCGGTTACTGCAATCCGCGTAAGATAGAAGTTGAGCATGTATAGATAATATTATTTGATAGAGTATGAGGTCCTAGAGACGCATCCAGATGTTAGTGAATAAGAACCTATAGGTATCCTCCCAATATGGGACTTCAGAACCAAGGGGTATCCCCAGAATGTAGCACTTAAGGGGCTTGGGGTACCTCCAGAATATACGACTTGAAGACCTACCGGTACCGCCGGAATATAGGATATGAGGCCCAAAGGCATTCTCCCAATATATAGGACTTGAGGACCTAAGGAAACCCCTATTATAAAGGACTTGAGGAGCTAAGGGTATCCCCAATGTACAGGACTTGGGGGCCTAAGGGTACCCCTATTATATACGACTTGAGAACCTAGAGGTACCCTTCCAATATTGGACTTGAAGACCCAAGGGCACCCTCAAAAGATAGGATATGAGGACCCAAGGATACTCCCGGAATATAGGATATGAGGACCCAGTCAGTTTGTACTTGTACATCTCTACTTCACAGTATCCACAAGTGCCAAGCAGGTGCTGAGCAGGTGCTGAGGTGCTGAGCAGGTGCTGAGGTGCCAGGGTGCTGGGTGCCAGCACTTTCCCCCTTGTTAGTTTTGAAAGTGGGGGGGGCTAAATTTTGGCAGAAAGTCTTTCTGCCAAAATCGATGTTTTACGAAAAATGTATGTTTATTTCAAACGATAATATCTAAGTTAATCTTTATTAGAAAACAAAAAGACACACTCTGTAAATGAATATTTCAAATGATAATATGTAAGCTAATCTTTATCACAAAACAACGAATGCAACTTATACATGGAAAATATTTTTAAAATAAACTTCAGAACTGTTCATCATCATAATTATGTTTCACTTGATCAGATTCTAAAAACAAAGCTATATTTCGTGATTTTGCACGTCCTGGATTTTTTACGAAATCTTCAACAATAAAATCAACAGCATCATTTGTTAATTGTATATCAAGACTAGATAATTTCAAGAGTATTTCAACAGTATTATCACTTAATCGATTTCGTAACCAAGTCTTTGTTCGTCGCAAGGTGCTGAACATACGCTCCGCCTCATTTGATCCTATTGCGAATGTTCCGAGTATTTGATAAAATCGGAACCATTCTGGACATTGTTCGCTACCAAACTTCGCTAGTTGTAATAGGATTGCTGGAATCGTGATAATACCTTCAGTAATTTTGGAAAAAGCATAAACATCATCTTTTAAATATTTTAAATTCAGTAACGGTTGGTCATTACGTTCATATATTTTCCCATCGACACCTTTATGTTTATAACTAATTGGAGATGTATATTTTTGTACTAATGGATTATTTATTAAATCTTCAGGTGATTGATTTGATGGAGATGAAAACACGCACAAGTTCTCAATTATTTCCTTCGCTTCTGTATCAAAACGATTATCTAATGATTTCAAAACATGGTGGACAAAGTCATCTCCCATCTTGCGTAATTCGTTTTCATCAATACCAATACTCGTTGTCTGTTGCTGTAAGCGTGTCGAGTGTGAGGTTATTGTAACCATTGGAGCAAAATCTTTGATATTGTTTAATATTGTTCGGAAGCTGATAAAATCAAAATTAACCATAGCCTGCGAGATTGTTTCTCTTGCAGCACTAACATTTAAAGCAAACTGATCTAAACATAAACCACGCTTTTCAATTTGTCTTAAAAATTGCATAGCTGGACGAAGAACGTCACGTAATAAATGTATTTGAAAAACAACTGTTGGTTTCATTAAGTCTGTTGCATAACGACGACCATCAGAAGAACCATTGCTTCCTGATTGAGATATTGTTGAAAAAGTTAAAATAATTGCTGAATAATGCTGGCAAGCAAATTTGACAATCTCATATGAATAAGACCAACGAGTAATACTTGGTTTGGGAATACTATGTCCTAAGAAATCGGACAAATAACAACAATTAATATCTTCAAAATGATAAATTCATACCTTTTTTGCTTGAACCAGTCAGTTTTTGACTATTAAAAAGTATTTGAAGTCTGTACGGACTATCACCTAAAAATATTAGTGCTGATTTAATCGTGTCAAATGCATCATGAAAAGAATATTCAACAGCATCTTTAATACTAAGATTAAGTAAATGAGAACGGCAGTAAACATATATCGCCCATGCTGATAATCGACCTTGAACATGGCCCTGGGCTTGAAAACGCATAGAAGCTGCTCCATCATAAGTCTGTGCAGTAATGACAAGCTCTTTACCAACTTGCTTCTGTAAATTATCAATAAATTCTTCTATTACGTAGAAAATACCTGATAAAAATTAAAAAGCAACATTAATCGTAAATAATTAGGCAAATTTAGTTTACCTTCACCACTTTGATCATGTATAGATTCTAGTTTGAAAATTTCTTCTTTAATTACTCCACTTTCTTTTTCCACATATCGTAAACAAATACATATCACTTGCTTTACTGAAACATCTTTTGTTTCATCAATAATTAAATTAATAAATTCTGTCTGTTTAAGTGAGGATATCTGTTGATGATTAATATAATTATTGATACTGATAAGCCATTCAGATGTAGCCTCATGACTCCAGTATCTATAAATAAATATAAAAATGAGGAAGACATCACCTTATTATTGTTAAGTTTACCTTTGTTTTACATTTGATAAATTTAACCACTCTACAACACCTGGACATTCAACTTTATGCAATAATTCCACAAAAGATTTAAACTTCATGAGAGCAATCTCTTCTCTCATTATGAACCACAAAGTCTGGAGGAGAACACTCAAATATTTTCTTGTTTGGTTTTCTAAATTGACGCAATTCAACTGACCAATGATATTTCCATTATTTTTCACTATTTCAGCTGCTATTCATCGTGCTCGACTTTCTCGATGTAAATCACTATTTTCATGTTTTTTTATACCTAAAAAACTCAAATTTATATTGTGTTTCCTATAAAAAAATGAATTAAACCATGTAGTCCTTTGTGTTTCAATTTCCAATAGGGTCTCACGATAAAAGCTCCATTACTTCGTTCAATTAAAGTTTTATCTGTTGCAAATTCTGCACATTCGACGCATAATAAGCCATATCTATGGTCACTACAGACAGCTCGAAGCCATAAATGATTTTTTGAAAACCAGTGTCGACTTGGTTTGACTTGTTTTTGTTTATCTTCGGTAAACCACTGTATAGAAGGATGCTTTTGACGTTGCGCATCAACAAAATTTAATTCCTGAGTAGTGATAAACTTTACACCTTTAACATGTTTAAACATAACCAATGAACGAGCTGGAGTATTATTTCCAATATTTTGGATTGGTGATGGTGTCAAAATCACATCAGTTTCTAGCTCATTTCCCTCGCTTTCAGGATCGGTTGTTGTTTCAGAACGGGACTCATCACAATTATCTTGGAGTGTTGAAGATTTATCTGAAAGGAATGTCATTTTAATATAATACATGGTGAAATACTTTTTTCATACGTTGTTGTTCACATGTATTTGTTTGATTGATGTAAGATAGAATATTATTAATGGATGGTGTTGATGAATCCATATTAGTTAACTCATGATGTGAAGAAGAATTATCTACGTGGAAAAAAGTGTCTTCTGATATGTTTACTAAAAAAAAAGTTGCATGACATCATACCATCTTCATTAATGTTGACCATAACACAGGATGAAGTTGATGGAGATTCAAGGCGGGATTTCGGTGAACCAAGAGACGCATTTTGAACAATAGGTTCTATTGATTGTAATTGATTTATTTGACTATCATCATCAAGTATATGTACGTTCAAATTATTCGACTTCATTAACGCAAATTTTTTCATTGAAAATAAAGTGTTAGTTGCCACTGGAGTAGGTTTTTCTATCACAGTAGTTACATTTGATACTGTTGTGATTAATCTTGAGTTTTCGATATCTTTTTTCATCTCATTGTATTTAGCATCAATCATTGAGGGTGACATTGTATGCATTTGTCGGCAATGGTCCTTCCAATTCTTCAACATCATTGATTTCGGACATGAGGGACAACGTATTGTACAACTAGTCGTATATACTGTCTTTTTTGAAGCCATATTAAAGAAATCTCAAAATAATCTTAAATATAAAAAAGAATATTAAGCATTGTTAGATCCGTATCGAATAAATGTTATACTATATTTATTTCCTTACTAAACTGAAACACACACATCATACGAAAAACAGTTAGTATTTATATCAGCCAGAATCAACAGTTGAAAATTCCAACTGTATAATACTATTATGGAATATTACCTGAGATATCACAGAAGAAAGACTACAGAGGAAAAAAACGAAAGAACATATAAGGGAAACTACCGAACAGAACGAAAGAAAAGAATAAACTATATGATAATAGTTTATATGAAAAGAACAAAAGAGAACGAATAAATATATGTGGATAAAACTCTTGTAGCATATCGAGGTACATGCCATAACAAGCATTAAATAAATAGACTCAGAAATAAGGCTAGGAATGATGAACTTGCCAAAAGAAATAGTAAATAGAAACGATAGATTTTCTGGCAAAAATAGACACAAAATTGATAAACTTTCTGACAGAAATAGCGAATAGAACTTACAGACTTTCTGGCAGAAACAGTAAATAGAACCTATAGACTTTCTGGCAGAAACAGTAAATAGAACCTACAGACTTTTTGACAAATATACTCTTTTGCTAGGGAGGAGATATCAAAGTCAGTATATTTTCATCAAAAACAAGCGGTATACTTCGTTTCAAATTGTTATATTATGACCATTGACCAAAGATCAGAAAATGATCAAAAGACTAAAAAAATTCGGCAGAAACAACTTATATTTTGGGGGGGGCTGGACCCCCCCAGCCCCCCCCCCTAATCGGAGCCCCTGATCTGTACTGACGCATTCATTCATCACAATAAATCCGATCATTGTCATTGGAAAGCTAAGAAAATGGTGAATAAATGTTTTCATATAAATAAATGAGTTTCAATTTTCTCAGAAATTACTGTCATTAATATTTGCTTCACTCACTGTCGAAGGATTAAGAGAAAAACGTATTGATATCATTTTTGAAATCAATCATTTCTGTTTTGATAATAACTACATGTGTAAATATCCTTGTAGGAAAAATCAAAATTATCCGTCCCAAAAAGCAAAGAAAGAGAGAAAAAGTGAATTTGTTTTCCCTTATAGTATTGGATTAATTGGTATTTTTTGAGTGCACTTCTAGCTAATTGTAAATCGTTGTTTTTTTTTCTATGAGAATCAATGTATATATAGGAGGCACGATGTTACTGTAAAATCATAACGATAGTTCTTCTAACCAATTTATCTATTTGTATTCTTTGTTGAACCAACAGCAGAAAAATGAATTTGATTAAATGGGTCGCAATCAAATTACCGACAGCTTCTTTTTCGCCGACAAAAATTTGAAGTAAAAAAAATTGAAATTTATTTAATACGGCATCAAAAAATTTTTTATGGTGAGGAAGCATAGCAAGAATGAGGGTGCGGACAAATAAGGGTGAGGTTGGAGGGATTCGTTTTGTTTGCAAACCCTCATTCGCACACTCGTGCGCAAGTATCGCCAAGCAGATTTACCATTTATCTAAGGAGAACTACTTCATACCACTTCTCGTATTATATCCTGAAAGCTACCAGTTTTAGTGGGGTAAAATATGAACACATTATGATGACAAAACAAGTTGTCAGAAAATTGTAACTGTCGGCAAAATGATCTGTTGGTAAAACGGCGTCGGCAAAGTGTACCGGACCCATTAAGATCATATTCTGCTTATTGTCTTGTAAATAATATCATACATTTACAATAATTATGATCAATGTATTATTGCTTTTATGAATAAAAAAAGACTTAGTCATTCGATTATAACTTTAATTAAAAATGAGAATATGAGTGTTCTAACAGATAACATATTCTTCGATTAAGATATTATTAATCTCAATAGTTTAGTCATCATAGAACAGATCAATGAATTCTAAACAAATTCTTCTATATATCTGTTTAAATTCATAAATATATACAAATCTCAACTGAAAATAATTAATACCAGCATTTCTTTTGAATTAATTACCTTGAAAAAATAAAATATGTTTTTCGAAAAATAATTTCTCCCAAATAATTTTGAGATTGTAACGTTTGTCGAACCGCTAACCAATTGTATTATCAAATAAGGGAATTGTTTCGATAAATCACAAATGTATGAATGAATTTTATTGTTATAAGAAACGGCTATTTATATTACTTAGTGCGGAACATGGAAGAGTTTACTAGAAGATAATATAGAGCGAAGAATGTACTAGAGACTATGAGTAATGTACATTGGTCATATAGACAGAACAAAAAAGAAACAAAATATATGAGAAGGTAGAACATATATTTGATCATCCATTACAGCAGAACGAAAGAAGATATCAATGGAATATATGACATCACAACAATGATATCGAGAATTAGAAATGTCAATGAATACATATTATGCTTATATCTTTGAACATGGTAATTTATTTTTGTCTTTTTGTTGTTGTTTTTTTGTATTCGATTGGTCAAACGGTTAAAAAAGTTATTCAAGATTAAGTTCTTAAAATATAAAAAAAATTAGGATTTGTTTGATTATATTATTACATAGAATAGATTTTCAATTTCTAATTTATTTATTTAATTAGAGATTATTTTTTGTAATTTAACACGAAATTAAATAAAAATTTATAGAAACAACAATTGATCAGTCTTCTAATAATGAATTCATCAAATCACAAAGAGAAAATGGTTGTTTTGTTAATTTATTTAATTTTCAATTCAAATTGTCAGGATTTTCAGAGTTTTTTCGTTGGAAGTTTGGTGGACCAACCAATAAAAATTTACCGATTGATATTAATGAGTTAGATAAAGTCTTACCAGTAATAAAACATAAAAAAAATGAAATATATAAAACATCAAATGGTATGCGTTTTATATGGATTGGGCATGCATCATGTCTTGTTCAAATGGATGAATTTATTTTCCTTGCTGATCCCGTTTTAAGTGAACCACGAAAACATTTTTGCCCACCAGCTTTAACAGTTGACGATTTACCTGATCAACTTGAAGCTGTAGTTATATCTCATAATCATTATGATCATTTAGATTATCAAAAGTGTTCGAAGTTTAAATCAACGTTATGGAAATAAATTAAGATGGTTTTGT
>JAJEKB010014249.1:0-16781 GCA_022393335.1 Macrotrachela quadricornifera
TTTAATTTTTCTAAATAATTAGACAAACATTATTTCAAAAAACAAAATTCAACAATTTAGTAATCAATATTAATAGTTTGATGATTTATTATTCTTATTATTATTTTTTTGTTTCTGATAAATATATATTATATCAAAATAAAACTTTCAAAAAAAATATCAGATATATAGTTAAGAATGTTCTTTTTATTCAATTAATTCTACATATATTATAAAAAGTAGATTGATACAATTTAATTAAATAAAGCATCATATTAGTATATAAATAGAAAACTATATATTGGTTGTATATGAAACTAATGGAATTCATAATAGACAATATACAACAAAAATTCCTATGATACAGCATAAAGGAATATAATGCTGATTATAAATAACTTAGGACGAAAGAAAGCAATTAAAGGAAACCATACAAAACAAGGAGCAAAGATAACATGAGTCATGGACGATGCCCTGCAGAATCGAACTAACTTGTTATGTGAGCAGAATAGATAAATCATCGATGAATAAATTCCTTGGGATGCGTAGAACAGAACAAAATTGTACAAACAGGATACTAATTTCTCGAGAAATGAGCACGTTTTCATAATTAATTAATTTTAATATTATTTTTTGAAGTTTTGAGAATAATTGTTTCATTATAATATTTGTAAACTGTCATACAATTATATAAAAATAAGACTAAAATATAAAAAGAAATATTTAACTTTAATTCATTGCTATAACGAATTGGCTGTATATAGTGTTCCATAGATGGCACTGCGATGAGTGATTAAAATATCTTCGCTTCAATTCAATCAAATGGACTGATGTTTTGGTTAGTAGTAGAAATTAATCTAAAGTTTTCTTTTTTCATACGGATTCAGTTAACAAAAATCACTATCGAGTATGATGAATTTTGTTTAAGAAATTTTACCTATTGACAAGCAACGTAAATATATGTGAAACATTTTGTAGATAATTTTTAATTATTATCTAAGATACTAGCAAGAAGAAACAAAAACAAACGTCATGAATGATATGACATTGATGCAAATAGAGCAAATCTTCAAAACTAGTTACTTAATAATTCAACAGTTACTAGTCTTTTAAAAGAAATTGATGGTTCGACATTCAAAAGACTTCGATTATGCGTTACAGTTGCTAAACAAGAATTCTATCATTTACTTTAATTATTTTTAAAAACTCGCTCTATTTGCTTCAATGCTCTATCATGCACAAAATTTGTTTTAATTTGTTTTTATCATTTTCTTAATTAGATGATAATATGAATTTTTCTTATTTACCGTCAGGTAAAATTGCATTAGTGAAATCAATAGTAATAGTTGATAATAGTCTCTACTTATCATATTTGTGTAAAAAAAAAGGTAGATAAACTTCTAAGACTGGTGGAAAAATTAGCCTATTGCACTGAATCGAAATAGAGATATTTAATTTTTTCTATCGTAATACTATTTATGGAATATTCTGTATGTATATAAGAATAAACACCATAATAATTATGAAATTCTGCATTTGTAATTTAAAACTGCTGCTCAAAATAAATATTACAATATATCGTAAAGACTTGTCATATATGATCAAATTTGATTACTTAGAAATCTACTAATTATTGTCATTTACACAAGAAAGAAATATATACAGATAAATAACATCTAATTCTATTCATTTTATTAAAAATTTCTTAGATATTCAATATGTCACAAGTAAGATTTTAGTTTAACCCTTTCACCGCGATGGGTCCTACCGGTGAGACCCTCCCCAATTTCAAAAGAAAATGAAAGAGAAAACAACTTTTTTATTTTGCTTCTTTATCATAAATTTACATATGATGTATTATTTATTCTGTTTGGACATTGTTTGACTTATTTATTTCGTAGCATGATGTTTCTCATTGAAACAGTCAAGACAATAAAATTTGTCACAATCTAGGCAAAAAATTTTTATTTTCTTTGCTGTTGCATTACTTGCTTCTTTTGATTCTTATTCTTTAATTTTCACATAGCAGCCAGCACAACGTCTTCGAACATCGCGACCAGGTTCTTCCATCTGTTCGAGCTTGTGACCTGTGAGCTTGCGCTTCGTTTGGCTTGTTGAACGTTCTCTGGGAGCAGGTTTCACATTCTCGAATGGTATGCCAAGAAGTAAAGATCGCATTAGACTTTCGCGAAACTGTAACATCGTCATAATGTTCGTACTATAATATTCTTTGTCAATCAAATAAGCATTTACTGTAGATCTGGCCGTGATGCTCGAAAACGTTGTGCTGGCTGCTATGCGAAAATTAGAGAATAAGAATCAGAAGAAGCAAGTAATGTAACAGCAAAGAAAATAAAAAATTTTTGCCTAGATTGTGACAAGTTTTATTGTCTTGGCTATTTCAATGAGAAACATCATGCTACGAAATAAATAATTCAAACAATGCCCAGACAGAATAAATAATACATCATATGTAAATTTATGATAATGAAGCAAAATAAAAGAGTTGTTTTCTCTTTTATTTTCTTTTGAAACTGGAGTGGGTCTCACCGGTAGGATCCATCGTGGTGAAAGGGTTAATATTGATAATAGATAACTTGACATCAATCACATATGAGTTAAAAATATATTTGTAACAGAATTTAAATGAAGTCGTTTGCCATGCCCGTTACAAATATATATATTTATTCCTTTTTTCTCGCAGGTTATGAGTTACAGTGAATTGAAGTTGTTATATTCGAGGCTGATTCTGGCTTTTGATCAGATCAGAAAGGAGAGAAACAATATAACAATAATTAAAAATGAGAACACACTGAAACATTGATAGCTAGCCGATGAATGAGCCGTTCCATTTTCGAAGCAACCAAACAATTGACCCATAATATCCACTAATGTGTTCGATACTTGCTGAGCTAGCGTATCACCCCAAGTAATGTCTCCGCTAGACAAAAGAATCACACCTAAAGTGCGTTGTTCGTTAGCCATCATTGTATGAGCTACGCCTGGCATCCATCCTCGATGTCCTATTAGACGTCGACCATTTTGAAATCGCCAGTTCCAGATAAGTGCATATCGAACATCTGGTTCGTCTGCTGGTCCAGCCTGTCGAACAATACGAAGCATTTCGTCGAATGATGATAACTTTCGAAGAAGACGAGGTGAGAAATTGTTTAGAAAAGCTTGAAGGTAGATCGATAATGAACGAGCTGACATTCGAAGCATCGCCGATGGATAAACACTGATGCCATAAGGAGGAATATAGATCCACTCAGATGAGTCTGGAACCTATCACAAAAAAATAAACGAAGAATTAATCACTTCAACTGTTGGAACGAAAATCTTCTCAATATTGCATTCAATGTAAAATAGATAAACGAAAGAGTTTCACCTGAACGGCATTGAGTTGTGGGGCTATCTGTTGGAGAATGGCCAATGATGATATATTGTACATGTATTGTTCGACGACATCCATTCTTCTTGAAGTAAAATCTGATAATCGATAACTAGCTTCTGTCGATCCAATCACTAACTGATCAAGAATCTTCGAACGAACATAATTCTCAAATGATAGACCCGAAACACGTTCGACAACCAATGCACCCCATGCTGCATTAACATTGGAATAATAGGTTATATTTCCTGGAGCTTCCCTGAGCCAACTTACATTATTTGTCAAATAGCGTAGAATAACTTCAGTTAAATTCGTTTCGAGAAAATCATCTCCAGGCATAGCATGCTGAAAATCTTCGTCATAATTCGATCCAAGACCAGTCGAATGAGAAAGAATATGGCGCATTGTTATGGATATATTCGGAAAATACGGATGATATAATCGTACTGATAAATTCAAATATTGGTTAATATCTTTGTCGAGATCGATGACTTCAGCTTCCACTAATTGCATTGTAGCCAGAGCAATAAATGTTTTAGATATGGAAGCAAGAACAAAAATTGAGCGGGAAGCATTAATTGGATATTCAGTGGAAACAGGTGAATAAAAACCAAAGGCTTCTTCATAGAGAACTTTTGTACCGTTGACAACGACAGCTGCAAGACCCGGAATGTGAGCTTTATTAAGTTGATTCTCAACTAATGATTTTAACGGTGGACAGCGTCCAGTTATCGCAGTTATTGACATAATTAGAATTAATATCAATAACATTTGATAGATTCTCATGCAATCTAAATAGAGAATTCATAAAAGGTTATTCAAAATTAAAAATCATTGTTTGTGCATTACAAAAGACATAACTTAACTCTATCTGTATATCTACTGATGTCAAGCTCTATAGTAGTACAAAAATAGTTTATTAATCCATATCATACATATTAGATGACAAGAAAAAAAACAAAAAGCTTCACATATTTTGGTTATATTAACTTCTCAAGTCGACTAGGTTATGTACACAATTTCAGAACCTTCGAACGCAATCTTTAACGAATATGAGTTTTCCAAAATATGAGTCGTTTTTTACAGATATTGTAAAAAACATGCATATTTTCAAACATTCATATTCCTTAAAGATTACGTTAAAAAACCTTGAAATTTTGTGCACCACCTAGTCTACTTGAGAGGTTGATACAACAAAAGTTTTAGGTCAAAATTTGGTAACACGATTTCTGTGAAAATTTTGTATCCAATGAGGAAAATCTCTTAAAAATGCGATATCTTGGGAAAACGCCATGAGGGCCCAAATCCTTTAGTTTTTTCATATCTCATTGAGGTTTACTTATGCTCAAAAGATGAAGGCTAAATTCGTTGGACACCTTGGGAAGATCCCTCGTTAAAACGAGCTTTGTATCTTTTTTTTAGTACGTCGATGATTTATTTTTGCGAATTCTAAAAATGACTAAATTTTCATTTTAATCTGAATTACTAATAGTTATTCTTGAAAGTTAGGGCAGTTAGTTCTGAGGATCTAGCAATCTATCGTTGTGATTTTAAAAGTTAATTAATTGAGAAATAATCTAAAATAAAATAATATAGAAAAATATATGAATTAAGTGTATTCAATAGTATCGTTTTTTATACATAACAATAGTTTTTGTGAGAGAATATGCAACACTATCACGAGGGACACATTTTATTTCAATATATAGTGCTTTCAAATATTTACTTAATGTAATAGCAGAATTTATTGATCTTTTCGAAACATTACATGCATTCTTTCTTTCGTTCTTTCAAAGATTCTTATCAATTTCATCTTATTTGGCATACAGAAATGATAATCAGCTCATGAAAAAGACTTTGTATAAGAGAACATTCGAACGCAAAATTTTGAGGTATATTCAGATTTCCGAAAAAGGAAATTTCCGAAAATACAAACATTTCCATTACACTAACAAAGGCATAACAGCGTGTGAAAAGAAATTTCCACAAACTTTCTACACTTCCCATTAAACGAAAGAAATTACGCGGAATATTCAGAAATTTCCGCGCCCCTTTCACAAACCATCAGTGTATCACAAACGAAATTCTCTCGAAACTGTGGAAATTACTAGGAAATTTCTATATTTTCTATGGTAATACCATATAGATATGATAAAATAAGTAGAGATTTAAGGTCCCCTACCCAAAAAAGAGAAGAATTTTTATTAATGTCGGAAATTTTCTGGAAATTATGGTAATTTCCTGGTAATTTCCGGAGAATTTCTTTTCAGTGTTAATCGTTAATACTAAATTTCATTGCTGTATTTATGATAGTTTCCGTATTTACTGAAATTTGCATTCTATATAGAGGAAATTTCCAAGATTGGAACTTTAAGTAGGGAAATTTCCTTTTCTGGAAATCTGCCCACTGCTGATAATTTGTGGCTCAAATCCTATTATTGTTAGAAAATAATCACAACTATACATTTAATCATTCGATCACTGTTAGAAAAACTCCGCTCAACAAAATTTTGATTGTATATTAATTAAATAGCTTAGAATAAATTTTAAATAGCTATGAAAATGTATAAGTAGTGGTTAAGATTTAATAACTATCTATCTATACATATTCAGAATGAATAAATAAATAACTGAGCGATATTTAAGTACTTGCTTACTATCTGTTTTCAAAACCAGTAGCTTTAGCTACAGTTGTGTGTTCTTTTTCTGCTGCAGTTTTGGCAATATCTCAATGTCATTTATCGCTTGATCCAGATGCAGTGAGCGACATTATATTTGTGAAATTCATCCAAAGTGTTCGCAAAAATAACCAAAATTTTTTTTCTTAAGTACAAATGGTCTTTTCTTTGATTATTGTGTTTTGTATCAAAACTGTTCAATTAATAAATTATGAATCTGGTCATCGTCAATTGATTCTACTGACTTATTTCACACTCTAGAACGATATTCTTGTTTTTACTCTATCCTCATCATAGAATTACAATGTAAGAAAAAAATAGGCAGACCTACCCAGACAGGTTAGATCTGCAGAAAGGTAATCTGTTTTGACCTTTGTGTTGTACGATTGTACATTAACACACAAAATAACTTATGTTAATATTAGCCAACAGCACTTTTTTAACAAACATATTCAAATGATCAAAGATTCATGATAATCGAAGGGACAACTATATTGAATTCATAAGAATTTATTTAATAACAAAGTTAATTAACAATAATGTAAGTTTAACGTCCATTAAAATTGGTTTTTACGACAGAATTTAAATCATACCAAAATGTGAGGTCTTCAATCCATTTTCAAATTTTCTTCAAGATGATGCTGTGAAAAATTATGAAACAATTAAAATGAATAGTTTTCGATTAATAGAGTAAACTTTGTTTTAGATACAATATTCTAAAGCTTTTTCTTGCTAAAAAATAATAAAAATTGTTTTGTTATTTTTTTTAAAATAATTATCAACGTTAGACTATGTTTATTCCAGAACGTTTTTACAATCAAGACAACAATGGTACGTAATATCATTTTGTTATGTGTCAAATTCTGTGATTGTATTTGATTGCAACTTAACAGAAAAAAAAGAAAATATACACCTTCGTTTCAAATATGTTGATTTACTTGCTTAACATATAAAATGTGGAGCATATAATTGATGAACATTCGTACTGTAATCATATTTCATGCCATTGTTTTTCACGAAAAGTTTGATTAATAGTTACTAAAGAAAATGTTACAATAATATATAATTATTGAATTTTGATAAATTTTTATTAGCTAGTTTTGCACGATTTTGACCAATATCAGATTCATCAAAATACAAAATTTCAGTAAAAAACTATATAAATTCATTTTTATTCGTTTGTGATGAAGGTTCTTTATTATTAACTTTATTACAATCATAAACAATAATTGATTTATAAGAGTATGAACACTAGCGAATTGGTACATAGCTTCTTTACTCATTGCATAACTCAAGAACTAGAAAATATCTGTTAATGATACTTAAGATGAAAATAACGATCTCCATCGATTTCAGGAAGTTTTGTTCATGTTTTATATTTTAGAATATCAACCAATTGGTTCAGTATCCTTGTTTTGTATCGTCTTTGTATTCTTCTTACTTTTACTAGACGGCAATTCGTCTATATTAATCTGTATGCGTACACGTTTTCCTTTTTGGAGAAAAACTGATAATGTTAGAGAAGATTATAGTTATCATATATTATATATATTTCCGCACTTTAATCACTTGTACTTGTTGCTTAAACAATTAAAAATACCACATAAAAGATAAGAAAAGATATGAATATGTATATTCGTATAAATTATTATAATCAATTGTTATTTCTTTCACAACAATTAGAATCGGCAATGAGTATGGAGATAATTTAAATACGGAGAAAAAATATGTAATTAACATCAATCAAAGTCAGCAAATAGTATTTGCTTATTCAAGTCATTTTCAGACTTTTTAATTGTGATAAAAAGATTTATTAGCTTTCCATTAGTAGATTTTACCACATGAAAGATTTATTCTTTTCTTTCTCTACAATGCATTGAGATATACCTTTGAAAAATGTCAATATTTAATAAAACTAACTACTCGATTTTTACATTGAATTCAAATTAATTTTGTATTCGAATTTATGTTAGTAAGCATGTTTTCAGTAGATGTATTATACTGGATACATATCCAATTAGTCAAGTTGAACATGAAATGTAAATTAGAATTGATCAATTGATTTCTTTGTTTACGTACTATTGTTCTCAGTATAGTGTATTTCGCTTCAAAGGAGTAAGTAAAAAATTTATCAATTATATTTAGTACAACTCCTTTCAGTAGTTATTACCGACTGAAGGATAAAACAAACTACAAATTTTAAGAAATATTAATGTAATGTTAAGATTTAGTTGCTAATGAAAATGTTTATTGCTTGAAATCAAATAGTAGAAAATTCTCCTATGGTTCAAGATTTTTTTAATATACGTTATACATTATTTCTGTAATATGATAGCAAAATTCGTCTTATTTCTTATTACAATAATGTTTCAACTCATTCTTAAATTGATCTATTTTTGAATATTTTAAATATGTATTTTATCATATAGCTTACCTGTTTTAAACTAATGCGAACATATAGTTTCTCTTTTTTAAACTTCAACACAGATGTTCTTTCTTTCATTTTATTTGTTTTTTTTCTTTGAGCACTCTGGAATAAGAATAAAACAGAACGAGGAAAGATAAGCACACATACACACAGTTACAATAGACAAATAATATAGCTGAATAACACATAATAGAAGGACTGACCAAGAATAATAACTTATTTATGTCCTTTTTGTTAAATTGTTTTATGTGTTCATCTGAATGTATATTTGATATAAGGAACATCTTCAACATCATTTCCTTCAAGATCATCACATAACATATCCAATGTAAGAGAACGAACATGAGGTGGAATTTTTGTTTTTGTTACCGTTTCAAATAGATCAGAAATTCTGGAAAAAAAATAATAATTAATCCATGTTTATGAAAGAATTATTAAAATAAATACATACTTTCGTTTCATATCTTGTGCTTTACTTGTTTGACGCATAAAATGTGGACTATAAATAACAGACATTCCCGCTGATACCATGTTCGGTGCCAATTTATGTTCACGCTACAATATACAATTGAAAAAATAATATCAAATAAAAAATTCATTTTTTTTTCTTCTCTTTACCTTAAAGTATTCAATAAGTTCTTCCAATGTCATATCACCTTTGACTTCAAATCGATCCCATAAAGTGAAATCTTTGTCCAAATACTAGAATTTAAAGAATTTATAGTTTGTTTGTTTTTAAAATTATTTTTCTAATATAAAATACTTTTTGACGTTTTGGTGGTACTGGTTCAGAAAATCCAAAGAATGGTAAAGCCAAATTAACAAATCCATTTCTATATGATTCAATATTTTTATGATTTTGAACAAATTTATAAACTTCAAGACAAACAAGTCCTGTAACCATAGCTGTTGTTGTTGCAATAGCTGGAATAATATTTCCAGCAATTCTCTTAATTTTACTTCTATCAGCTGTTTGAATTTCATAATTTTCAGCTCGTAAATTAGCTGTTGCTGCAATATAATCCATATGAAAATTGCTATCATCATCTTTTTCAAAGTCATGTGGTTGAACTTTAATATTAAGTATTTCATTATCTTTAGGTAATCGGCTACGAAGTTGTTCAATTTCTGGATCATTACCACCTTGACCATTTTTACGTGCTGCATTCATATTTCTTTGTCTTTCATTATCAGCTCGTAATTGTTCATCATTTTCATGTATTGTAACACCAGATTTTGGTTTAAATTCAGGTATATGTATTTTTGAAACTTCATCAGCAATTAATTTACGATCACGTGTTTGTGGGATGTGATATATATGTGCAAGTAAATTTGATGCAGCAACAATAAAATCCAAATGAAGTTTATTATTAACATCAAATTTAAGTACATGTGGACAACGTTTATTTCCACTCCAAAAACGTTCACCTTTACTTGTTACATGATCACGTGGAAAATTATATAATAATTGAGCAATTGTATTATAAAATTGTTGTTCAAAAAGATTTCGTGACTAAATAAGAAAATAAAATAAATAATTTATTATTGTTTTTTTGTTATAAAATAATTTAAATTTACCCATTTAATACAATCACTAAAATTTTTAGGACGTTCTTGACCAAGAATACGTTTAACATTTTCAACTATTTCATTTTTATCATATTCTGAATGATTTTTTGCTGTTCGTTCAAGAAATTCTTTTGGATTACGCATGAATTCTTCGGCTTGTTGAGCAGGTATTGTAAAGAGACCAGCAAAATTATCACGAGCCCATTCAATTGTATGTTCAATTAAATTTGGAAAATTACGTAAAGTACACATAGGTACTGATGGATCAGGTGGATCATTTGTTGATGAATATGATTCTGTAAGAAATGGAACAACAACTTGAACACTTGCCTTGGTACCTAATGTACCACTGTCGACTAATGGTTTTTGATAATAAACACAACGTCGATCAATATATTGACCTAAATAAAAAAATTATTTCAAGTTTTCTAGATTAAGAAAATAGGCGATCAATTGAATTCTTCAAAAAGTCATGTTTTTGAATCGTATTATATCCATGAGAGTTAGAATTGGATAGCTTCCTTCGTGAGCGAATCGGTCAATAATCAATTGATTTATTTTTTTAATACTAAGTTGATGAAAATTTAGTAAGATCAGGCAGATTGGATATGACTTAATCTCATAAAAGAATGGAAGGATGAAATTTTCAACATTCATATTCTGGAATCTTAGGTAGAGAATACTAGAAAGTCAAGATGCAGGAGTCATATCATCATAATCTATGAAAAGGTACTTTATCTTTTCAATTTGAATTTAAATTTTGTTCGTATTTGATTTAGATAATATGACTAATGATTACGTATTATATGAATAAAGAAAATGATACAACATTATCCAATAGTAAAGAAGAGAAGATGAAGGTCTTCGTATCTATCTCTTGTTTTTCTCCCTTGAAATTCTATACAGTATTATTAACACTACAAACATATACGATTAATATTCATTCTCATTACCATAAAAAAACCTTCACTTGTACACCTTTTGTGAATACATCACCGATTTTCTCTTTCTTCAATTACGAACTCAAAATTCCTTCTCCTATGCTTTTTTAACTTAAAAATATCGCTTTTCATACAGAAAACTATCGAATATAATGAAAAGTTTAATGAATTTGAACTGATAAAAAATCGACTCCGCCTTTGATATCAACAACTAACCCATTGAAAGTTCAAACAGACCTATACTTTACGACTATACGTTATCAGTTTCGATCAAAAAAAAAATTTCATCTGTATAAATTATTTAATTTTTATAAAAGATACTTACGAGCTTTGACATTGTCAAGTGCATTAACAACACCATCCAACCGTTCAAAAAATTGATCATCATATACATGTTCTGTTTCTGGTAAAACACCATCCACATATGCACGAATACGCATTTCTGGATTCATTACTTTGACAGCTGCAGTTGCTACTTGTGATTTCATTTTCTATTTCAAAGAAAAAAAACAAGAATCAATTAAATTAATCATTCTAAAATAAACTTACACCAATATCCCATGAACGAAATAGAAATTGTCGATTTAAATTTGATTTTTCAATTGAATCCATATCTGTTACATAAATATGACCATCATTTCCACATCCTAAACCCATCATAGCAAAATTTTTTAACATTTCACAACCAATTGCACCTGAACCAACCTTTAATTTAAATTAAAAAGTTAAACAATAAAAAAAAGAAAAATTCTCTCTTTATTTCTTACCACAAAATATTTTGATTTGCCTAATTTTTCTTGAAAATCTTCACCAAAAACAATTTCTTGTGAATAATATCGTGATTTTTTTGTTGGTAATTTTGGTATTGTTTGTGAAATAGTTGTTGTTGGTGTTTCATTCGGTGTTTGAAAAACATTTTCTGGTAAACATTCAATAGCATCAAAATAAAAAAATTGTCTAATTGGCATAAATTTTCCTGTTACTGCCTAAAAAAAAAACAAGATTTCAAAATAAAATAAATAATTATTTTTTTTTGTATTTCTATTACTTTCATTGCCTCTTGAGCAGCAATACCACCAAGAACAGCTTGCATTGGACATAAATCACCAGTACATGTTTTAGCAAATAATTTTATCCAATGTTTATTTAATTCATCTGTTAATGGTTTTTCACGATTTTCAGTATTTAATTTTTCAACTAATTCATAAAATTTTTCAGCATCAGCCTAAATAAAAATAATAAAAACTAAAAATTAATAAATAAATATAGCATACATCATCCCATGGTTTAGGTAATGAATTATATTGTTTTTGAAAAAGTGATAATACTTGAAATGCTAAATGAAGATTGCTAGGCATCGACAATTTAGAAAAATCACAGGTTAACATTTCAGGATCTTTTAATGATTCTGAAAAAGATTTCTAAATAAATAGAAAAAAATATATACATATGTCATATTTTGATAAAAAATCAAAGAATATTCTTACAAAATGCACAGTTTCTGGTTTTTTAACTTCAGTTACAGTTCCACCACCTTCATAGACACCAAAATTTCTTGTATCACCAATTGTAAATGTAAATGGACCTAAATAAAATAAATGTATGTTTTTTTAGTTATCAAAATCAAATAATTTATAAAAAAAAATACAAACTTGGTACATTAATTTTGAATTCTCGTTCATTAACCTCAGTCATTCCTTTAACACCATGAAAAGTAACGTATGAACCATCTTCGAAACCATGTCTTGCATCTGTTGACATAAAAACTACACCTGCTTCATCCTAAATAATTTATTAATATAAATTTTATTAAAATATAATTAAAATATTACATGACTAATTTCTGTAACTATTTGTGTTAAAGGATTTTCACCATTTGTATCGAGTACTTCAAAATTTTCACCAAAATCACAAAAGATTTGTCTAGTAAAAAAAGAAAAATAATATCAATTAAAAAAAATAAATTTGTCTTTTTACCCAAATAAACCTTTCGTATTAGCATTAACAAATTTTATTCCATGTTTATGACAATAATCACCTATTGTATTTTGAGTATCAAAATCAGCATTAGTTAAAACAAAAATCTAAAAATAAATTTAAATAAAATATTATTTTTTAAAATAATTTTTTCTTTTAAATTATTTACATTGACTTTATTCTTTTCAAGAAAAGCTTGATTAATATCTTCTGAAGAAAATGTTACATTAACATAACTATTTAATTCCGATAATTGTTTATGAGCTATTTGTGCACGATTTTGACCAATATCAGATTCACCAAAATAATACTAAATATTAAAAATTTTCAATAAAAATAAACATATTTAAATTCATTTGTATTTACTTGTGATGAAAGATCTTCATAATTAACTTTATCACAATCATGAATAATAACTGATTTAGCACCACCCAAAATAATATTTTTAGCTATTTCAACACCAAGACCACCCATGCCTGATATAAGAACATGAGCACTAGCCAATTGATGCATAGCTTCTTTGCCCATTACATATCTATAAAAATAAATAGTAAATGTTTATTAATGAAGTTTAAGTTGAAAAAATTCAATTTACAATTGTCGAGAATAAAGACTTTCATCGATTTCAGGAGTTTTCATCGATGTTGTCGATGTTTGACGATCTAAAGCGCCAGCCATTTGATTTAACGTTGTAGTTTGTTGTGTAGCTCGTGAATTATTATTCTCACTGTTCTAAAATATTCAAATAAAAAAAAGCATATAGACGTGTTAACCTGTATACGCGTATATTCCCTTTTGTTATGCAAATTTAAACTATGTCAAATAAAAAAGAAAAATGCTCGTCACTTATATTAGATTTCTCCCCTTTATTCATCTTTATTGCATGAGCAAGTATAAGTACCTTATGGTCGAAAGAAAGTGAGAAAAAAAACGCAGGTAAATGTATGTATTTACCTATCTTAATCACATTCAACTCCTCATTCGTCTTCCTTATAGAAAAAAAATTTAGTAAAAATGTATATCAAGAAATATAAAAAAATAAAAATAGACAAATGTTCTTTCAAAGTCTCGATTAAATCTGTTGAAAAAATAAAGGCAGACTAATAAATGCAATCTTCGCGACTGTTGCTTTTTCTTTTTCTTTTACCGTCGTAGAGAGGGCAGTATTTGTGGTATAGAAAAAAAAAAAGAAGAAAGAAATGACGTTGTCGGTTTTTTTTTTCGTCGTTCTTTACTCTTTTTCTCTTGTTCTATCATCTGTTATGACTGGCGAGTTGTGTAAAGAATGGAAAGAAGGAAAATGGAGGAAGAAAAACAACAACACAGTAAAGCATTTTCTTTCTCTTCAAAAACAGATGTCAGTCGATATGAGAGTAACAAATAGTATGCAAAAATATAAGACACTTACATTAGATTCGAGATAATTACTATTAAATATAGATTTAAAACAAAAATTTGTTCGAAAATAAACCATTTTGTTTTTGTTTTTACTTTTTTTATTAAAAATAATTTTTTTTGCGCAAAAAAAGAAATTTTTTATAATTAAATTATAATTAAAAAAATTTCTTTTTAAAATAATAAATAAAGAAAAATAAAATGAAATAAAACATACTCCATTATAATTCATTTCTCCATTGGTATGTTCCATTGGTTCAACAAGATTTGTTCCATTACCATTTGATGACATAATTGTTGATTCACTACCGTTACTAATAATTGTTGTTGATGATTTAAATTTTTTTGATTTAGGCAAATCAAATGCCTCGTTACGTCGACTATCACTTTCTTCGTCAATAACAACAAATTCTTGTTCCGTTACTGTTATAGTTGTAGTAGTTGTATTTGTAGTTAAATCTATTTCGTTTTGATTTAATGTAGAGCCTTCTGGCGTGGTAGACATCAGCAAATGATGTTCAACATTGGATTTTATCAAATTATATATGTATGTTATCCTCACCGAACAGATGTATTTATATATGTATTAATAAAATAATCTAAATAATATAGAAAGAGAACTTTTTTTTTTCATTCAAATTACTAGATATATATATTTATAAATAAATAAACTTAATAAGCTATATTCAAAAGCTTTGTATATCAGTATATCTATCTCTAATACGCCTACTCGAATACTATAGAATAGATATTTTTCTCTTTATTTCTCTTTCATAATATATTACTAGATTGGAATGAGGAACGACCGGACGAGTTAGTATTTATACTCTCTCGTCCGTCCGTTTCGTACGATTTTTATAATGACGACAATGATGATGTGAGCATGTATGGCCCAAACATATGGGTCGGTAAAAGTAAGGAATGAGAAGAAATAGAAAAGAAAAATAAGATTACCCAATAGAATACATGTTTATGTCCATAGAAAAAAAGCATGTAATTAGGAAATTTTAATTAATAAAAATGAATATATTTTATATAATCAATAAAGATAATGTAAAATAACAAACATGTTTTTAATTCTAATTAAATTTTTTATTTGTTACAATCAATGAAATCTTAACATTGATTGTAGCGCTTTATTTTTTTCTGACGAATAAACAAATTTGTTGTTTTTTATATTTAGAAATAAACTTGAATAATTGAAAGGATTTTTTTTGTGTAATTTCTTAGATTATTTATAAGTTTGTCCGGTCAATCATTATTTAATTATGACAGGTCATTCTTCATGGGAAGAACAACGTTATTTATATCCTCATGATATTCGAGATAAATTTCCTGTATGGGAACGTGAGTTTAATATTGAACCGTTTAAATATGAACGATCACGTTTACCATTTCGTATGACAAACGAAGACCGTTTATGGCGTAAACAATGGGTTCAAGATCAAGTTTTAGCAGCTGATGAACCAAAATATCTACCGAATTTGCATAAACTTCATAAAAATCCTGTGCGTTATAAATGGATGGTCTTTTGGGATGGTATATTCAGTCGATTACGACCTGTTCTTGTATGTATTTCATAAAAAATTTTGTATAAAGTTGAGAAATTGAAATAAACACTAAAAGATATTAATAGACAGTAACCTTAACTTAGATTTATTAGTATTTATCAAAGTAATAAGAGATTTAAATATTTATAATCTTATATTATATTAAATGTCAAGAAAAAAGTACATTTTCTTTTTAATTATTCTACATAATTATTAAATGAAAATTAAACTAGATTAGTTATTTAAAATAGATAAGCTTATATATCTTTTATTTTTTATTTCATATAGGGTAATACTGCATCGTCTCTTCTTCGTCAAACAGTTCCAAAATTTCTCGTTATTCAATTGGGCATTTGGAGTTGGGTATACTTGGTGCTTTATCACAAACAAGTATGTCATATAAATTTTACAATTATATTATGTTTTTAACATACAATCCAAAAAACACATGTAAAATATAAGGTTTGAAATAGATGAATATCTAGTCTTTCTATAGATTCAGATATAAAATCATAGTTCACTGGGAATTTTTTATCAGATAATGAAGAGGATTATTATATTTTAAAATCTTCTTTATAATAAAAGTATTTGTATTGTTTTTTTTTTATAGTTTAATTATAAATAGATTGTATTAACAATTTTCTTGTTATTATAGGATTGGGAAAAATGGGGTGGATGTCAAGTTTATGGTTATAAAGGAAATTATATTGATGTAAGTATAATAAATATTTTTTTTTCTCATTAATATTCAATCTTATTTAATAGAATATAAGTTCATGGAAAACACTTGATTCAACTGATTATGTTGATCGTGGTTTTAAAGATCGCAAAATAAAACATTGGAGCGAACATAAATATTAGACTTTTTAATCC
>JAJEKB010014250.1:0-27128 GCA_022393335.1 Macrotrachela quadricornifera
GTATGATTTAGGCACAGTAACAGTTGTTACGCAACAAAAATACAAAGTCTCTCCAAAGTGGACACTTCCGTATAGTGGACACTTTTGATCGGACCCATAGGTGTCCACTATAGAGAGGTTTTACTGTATGTTCAGTATTAATTGAAGTAGAATTGTACTATCAGTTTCTGTATACATTTAAAGAAGTATATTAATATGTTAGTGACTTAAGATAACATTGTGAAGTATAAGAAAAAAATTTCAATAACTACTTAGGTCTGATCAAAAGTTCGTGCTCTTTTTAAAAAAAAACATGAAGATAAAGAGAAAGTTTCAATTTTATTTTATTAAATGTTCAAAATAGCCATCATGATTATTTATATAAAGTTCCATCGTTTCTAATAGTTTGTCAAAAGTTGTTTTATATTCTTTTTCTGGAATATTTTTCATCACCTTGGATATCACACAAGCTAATGATTTTTCATTTAGTTTGAGTACTAAACTACAATAAACAAATTTTTCCTTTTATGACAATAATCGTGTATGCTAAAAATTATTCTTATCATAAAGATTATATTCAAACTATTGATCTTAAGTGTATAATAGATAAGCTTCGTTTTGATATAAAATATGTTTCTAAATATTTCAGTTTTAGAAAAAGCATCTTTTTAAAATGGTTCTTATCGGGATCATTACATGCATAAAATAACAAAAAAACCTAATTATGATCGATTCTTTTTTACTTAAAAAACCGATTAAAGGGGTACGATTGTCATCAGATCTTTTTATTTTTAATTAATTTAAATCAATTAATTAAGAGACGGTCCACGACTCAATCGAGTATTTTCATTACGTTGCTTCATATGAAAAATGTTGTCCTACCTAATTTTTTATTACAAAACAGAAGAGCATGTAAAATACCCCATATATTCAAAATTTTAACCTTCTCTAGTTTATTTTGGAATAGATATAGAAAAAAACATTGAAAAAACTTCCATAAAGTTCGACAAGTGATGATCATTGTTTTTTAGTACTCAATATTCGATTATCTTTTTCTTAAAAGTTAATTAAGTTAAATTGAATAATATCTCAAAAGATAGGACAACTCTCGCTCTACAAAACTATATATTTAGATTTTCTTCAAATAATTTTTAAATTTATTTATGAGGGCCAAATCTTCCAAAAACGACACAAGAAATGTCAAAAATTGGGTAATGATTTGCGGTACTTTTATGAAAAAATGTCTTTAAAAAGGTCATACCAACAATGATTTCATATGGGGTTGATAGAGTGAGAAAAAATACACAAGATGTACTTAAAAAAATATGTACATGGTGCTTTAATTTAGTCTAAAAGATGATATACATCAAAATCCATTATAATATGAAGAACTGACAAATTGCTTGAAAAGTGGAATCAATCATCAATTATTAAAAGGTGACAACCGATGCTTTCCGATAGTGACCTTAAATGTATGTTACCTCTCAGAGAAAGAAAGAAAAACATATGAATATGGTAAAGGAAAAATCATACGTTGGACAACAACAACAAGATCAACGGCACAATCAGTCGAAATTGACAATATAGATTAACCTAAAAACATTGAAGAAGTTTGTGAGATGCAGGCATGGAAAAGTTATAGAATGTTAAACGTTTTGAGTATTTTAGAAAATTTTTAATGTTCGTTCTCAGTAATTGTGCCGCTGATCTTGTTATTGTTTTTGTCCAACGTATGATTTTTCCTTTAACATGTTCATATGTTTTTTTTTCTTTCTCTAAGAGGTAACATACATTTAAGATCACTATCGGAAAGCGTCGGTTGTCACCGTTTAATAATTGATGATTGACTCCAATTTTCAAGCAACTTATCAGCTCTTCATATTATAATCGATTTTGATGCACTCGTTTTTGACATCATCAAAGATGAAACTATATACCAATTTTATAGAACGACATTTCAGATCTCTATCATACATTCCTAATAGATAACTAAATATACTATTATTGTAAGTACTGTGGTAATATTCCATATCTCAAGATAAAATTCTCTTAAATATGATTCCAGCTCTTATTTCAAAATCTTTGACAAAACATGCAAAAGTGGATATATATATATAACAGATGCGACAGATTGAATGGACCTACATTCTATTTTAATTTTCATTCACTTAGCATATTGTATGAGAAAAAATAAACAAAATATAACATAAAATGCAGCGCGAAAAACTCGACAATCTACAAAGCAAAATTCTGTATGAACAATTTTTGCTCTTCCAAACAAAACATTTTTCCTATAAGAAAAGGAATATCTTTTTTCTTATTTCTTATTTCACATATAGAACAGAGATATTCATCGTTCTGCTGATGCAGATAGTGATAGCAACAAGCATTTTTTTATGGAATAATCCGGCACGGCATGAATTTTTACAGAAATTAATCTCGAAACTAAAATAAAACTATTCTCCCAAATTAATTAAATATTTTTTTTCAGAATTCTACATTTTATTACGTAGAAGACTGATGAAAGCTATAAGATAATGTGAATTAATAAGAGTAATAGTGGGTATACATCTTTTACAACTTAATTATATTATTGCATTATCTCATGTCTATTAGACATTTCTAGCGTCATTTTAAATTAAAAGCCAATATGATCTTATGAGTTAGACTTACTCTACATGTAATCAGAAATGATTTGTTCCTGAAATAATTAAACCATTATTACTCTTTAGTTTTGATTTCAAACTAGACTGTAGAATTATTGTAGATCAGAAAAATCTCTTCTTTTTTCTTCATATAGCGATAGCAGCAATGTTGTAAGCTTTTACTAGAAAGTCACGACGACTTTGGTAAATATTCAGACGCAATGGCCATCTCTAATATAAAATAAATTGTTCGTTGTAGATTGTAAAATTTTTTCATACTACATCTATTCGATTTTTTTTCTGTGTCGTTTTACAATTTTTCCGTATAAATTATTGAGTTTTTTATGCTGCATCTTTTGTTTTTTTAATACAACTTATTAAATGATTAAAACTTACAATATAAAGCCCGGCAATTCATCCTGACACATCTGATAGAAACAATCATGATTTTATTTAACTTGAAATTACTATTTATTATCCTTCTTTTATTGAATAATTTTGACTACTCTTTTTGCAAAAACAAATCGCGTATTTCATTATTATCTTGGATAATTTTCATTGCTACATATCCACTAACCAATATTAAATCATCACACAATCGATTTAAATAATTATATATTTGTTGACCATTAGATACAGCTGACCAAGCACACATTCCTACTGTAAGTACAGCACCAGCAACAATGAGAGTAGCAGATAAACTACGAACAGCATTCACAGTACCTATACCAATTATTTTAACAACCTCGCTCGAAGCAGAAACACCAGCAACACCAACACCTGTTACACCTTTTACAACAGCTGATGACATATGTGTATTTCCATGAGTATTAGTTGCATTATTTCGACATGTTTTATTGATAACTGATGTTTTAAAACCAGATACATCCATACCAATATGAAATTCTTGTAAATAATCTTTAAATTCATCTGTTCTACCAAGTAACCAATTCATAAAACGTGAATGAGTATTAACACCAAATGCTTGACGAATTTCTTCTCGTCCGTAATATCTTGGAATTAAATCAAGAAATGGTATAGCAGCAGTAATACCTGCAGCAATTCTATATTTCATTACATTTACAACATAACCACGACGAAAACATATATTTATAACTCGAGCCATAGCACATAAAGCCATATTTTGTAAACGATTTTGATGTAAATGTAAAGGTAAATTTTTAATATCATTCGATAATTTTTCAATATCAAATTTTGAAAATAATATTTTAAATAAATTTTCATTTTGAGTATTTTTATTATAAAAAGTAAATGTTAAATAAATATTATCAATTTTTTTTCCACTAATATCAAAATTACTCAATTGTCGAATACGTTCAATGACTTTTTCTGTATATCGATTTTTTATTACTTCATTCGATGAACTATAATCTTGACCAACATCTTCTTTAAATGTATTAAGAAATAATTCATCTACTTTATTTCGTACAAACCAACATGTTCGATTTAATTCATTTATAATATAATCATGCCACATACGTTGAATATCTGTTAATTGATGATCAAAAACAATAATATATAAATCACAATTAGCTTTTTTTATTTCATCAAAATAATTTCCTGCTTTTAAATTTGAATCTGTATCAGTTGATCCTTCAATATCAACAAATATTACTTTATTTTCATTATCATATTGATGTTCGAATTCTAATTTACAATATGTACTCTTACCAACACGTACTGGTGAGAACAATATCGTATCTTCATTCATTACATTTTGTAAATTGTCATTGTCATTATAGTTAATTGTTCTTAAACAATTTATTAATGAAGTTTTTCCAACACTTATTTCACCAATAAAACCTATTCTACATGCTATACTTGGTATAATATTTTGATTTAAATCTTTTTCAATTTCTTTAAAAATATCAATAATTTTTGGTTGAAATTGATCATTTGTACCTAATAAAGATTCCCATTCAATCATTTTTTTATTTAATAATGGAAAATATTTTTCAAATTCAACTTGTTGAATATAATATAATAATTGTTCACATATAGTAATAAATTTTTCACATTTTCGATTATCATTTCGAAATCCAGTTAATTGATTAATGTAATATGTTAAATAATCATTCAATGTATCATCAATATCATCAGTAGTTTTTGATAGAAGTTGATCAGTTTTATTTTTTAATATTTGTAAATTTTTGACTAATATGTTTCCAGATTCTATTTCCTGTTCTATCATTTCAGATTTAAATGTAATAATATTTATTTTATTTTTTAATGTTTGTATTAATGATTTAATATGAATTATACGACATTCAATATCGTTAGATAATGTTCCCGGCATTATATTTGTTGTTGATAATAATTCGATACCATATTTAATAGAATATTGTTTCCATAATAGATTTAATAATAATTGATTTTGTTTTGGACCATTCAAAGATGAATTACCACAATACATGCAATATATTTGTTTATTTTCATGTTTCAATCTTTTCATTGTTTGAACACAATTATTACAATATTGATAACCACAATCTAAATTTTCACATTCACAAGGTATTTGTCCAGGAGTAATACCAAATGGGCTCAAACATGTACAGCATGCCTCCCATATCTATAAAGAAAAAGGTTAGAATTATATGAAAAACATCTTAGGTCATCAACGTTACGCTCAAAAAGTCTTATCAATGGTTAAAAATTATGGGAATATCGTCATATACATACGCGTTTCACAGAGAGCTGAAATAATTGATCATCATGTTTCTTGATTACATTTATATCGTCTAACAATTCTTCATTACCAGTTGATTCATTTATATATGTTAAAATAAAATTAATACGTGTTTCTTTAACATTTTTGTTAATCAAATATTTTCTATATTTTACAATTATTTCTTCTCTTAATTCCACTATTGTTTGATAATTGCCATTAAATTTTTCTTTGTGTCCTAAACAAACAGCCTGAATATTAGGCATATTTTTATCTATAATTAAACTTATAATAACATTCATTTAATATTCATTGACAAGATAAATATGAAATTTCCATTTTCTTCAAAATATTGTTCATCACATTAAAATACTTAACTGGATCTTTACTCTATTGATGAATAAAGTATAGCTCTCTAAATCTTGAATGTATAATCTTGTTGCTGTCGTCGCTTAAGGTTTTATATTGATAAAACCTATAAATAATAATGAAGCGATTCTTCCTTTTTTTTATTTACTTGCCTTTTTCACTTCATCAACATAGAACGAAAGGAATGAGAAAAATCCGTATGTCTGCTTTTTTTCTTTCTTTTACTGACGTTGAAAATGAGACAATTTTTTTCTTTCTTACATCATCAGTGGATTTCACGACATTATCAAAATCGAGCTATAATATTGTAAAATAATCGTAAAATTTACCCTTATCGAAATATCTAATATTCATACAAAAATATATTCATTCAGCTTTTAAAAGAAGATATTACTGATGTGTAAATGAAATGACAAATGATCTGATCTCACTATATAGCAGTCCTATAGGTTCTCTTTAGTTAATTATATTTAGCAAAGTTTATAGTGATAGTTTTGATACATCTAACCTTAAATAGCGGATTTGTCAGGATTGGAACATATAATAACCACTCGCTCGGTCACTGTTAGTCACTTTTATCGATCTGTTATTGTAAATGCTATTCATAGAAGAAAATTTGTTTTTTGTATGCATTCGAGAGACAAAAGAAAAGAGAATGAAAATAACAGAATGACGAAGAAAATAAATATATGATTCTTTCTTTGCAATGTTAATATTTATAATAATAGAACGACAAAAGTAACTCGTCGTGATTTCGTAATTGTCTGGTATTTTTCCCAGTCACAATATTTTCATTATGTTTGTAGAAAAAATGATTCATTTCAAATGGAGGAAATATTAACAATTGAATTTCACTTCCTTCTATAAAGTTAAAACATTTGGCAAGATTCTATATAAAACCTGTAGTTTTATTTCAAAAGTGTTACTAATTTGTAATAATTTGCATGACTCTTGCAAACGTAAACTTGTTTTTTTCATAACCATGCCATTGTCCACTAGGACACGGAAATATAGAAATAGTAAAATGGCTTAATCAAAAAATAAATTAAATAAATATTCTCATATTCGTCGGATGTCATTAAGGTATGGTACAATGTGCTTCTCTTGTTAAAGTACTAGCAAATACAATGTAACATGACAAATAAAATTATCAGAGATCATAGATCTCACGAAAAACCAAATTCATTCCTTATCGAAACTGATGCCGATCAAATTAAATTGACCAGTCATATATTGTCATGAGATTGATACATCATCGTTCCTAATTATTTTAACATTTATTCTTATTCTCTCGATCATTCCTGTGTACGTTCGATGATCAATATAACTTTTTTTGAACGAAAGTCAAGATGAAACATCTCCAATCAATTTTAAGTATCAGTTGATTAACTGATATTGAGAGTGAGGATGAGGGTGGTAAAATTGCTAGAAAATCTATTGAAAATCTCGAGCTGAATAATTATAACTGTTGAATAATTAAATTTACGGCTTTAATATAGATTCACAATGTGTAGTTTTTCAATTAATGGTTTGATTCTATATCTGATAATTGAAAATTCATTGGAAGTATTCTATAGAAAAGGTTTGTTTTACAGAAGGTTGGTTGAAAATTTTAAAAGAAAATCTGTCTATAAAGTTCTATTAAATATAATTTGATGCATCTTCATTTTCTCTTTTCCACTGTGAAAGCCGCCGTTTTCTATTTTCTATCTATCAAAAGTTTTTCAAAAAACAATACTCATTCACATTTCTTCAAATGAGCATTAATTATCATGATGTTTCACAACAGATAGATATTTATCGAAAATTAATTCTGATGATATTAGTTGAATAGGGATGAAGCAGTACATAAAATTATAGCATTGGTTTCTCTGCCATTGCCCATCGAGCTTCCCTATTCAGAAATAAGATATCTCCAACATTACTTTTGGATTGATCTGAGTATTTTACAGTGTACATTCAACGATGCCTTCAATTATGATACAATTGTTGAATTAGATCAAAATATTTTAAGAAGTGTAATAGATGATATATCGATAAAAAGATCACTATAGTTCGTGCAAAAACATATTCACAATCGATAGAAGTTGATCATTCAATTGTTTCAGTATATAATTTGTATAGTTAGTTCTAAATTTTATCAAGAAAATCTTTTATCGTTATATACTACATGTTCTAATATGTGGGTTTTCAAATAAACATTATATCATTATTATTTTCAAGAAACATTTTTAGAAAAAGAATGAAAACCAATGCACAATTGTCACAAATATGCATTGCTTTCCTTGCTAGGTTTCTACTAAAATGACGTTCACGAACAAGTGGTTTATAACAACAACGTTTCCTATTTCTGTTGTCTCTCTTACATCTATCTCCATTATCAATATGTTTCGGTAGACCTAACTTCCATTGCTAACATATCATTAAATAATATCTTTATCAAATAAAATGTTCGTTTTAGAGAATAGCCATACGACAGTTAATGATAGATTTGAAAGAATTAACTTGTATCAGGAATGAAAGAATTTAAATTGATAAAGGACTTAATTAATAATTATGGCAAGGTAATATAATTCATACCTGCATCAATAACCTTATTGCTTTTTAATTTATATTTTAAAGTTGAAAAAAAAAGTAACGAAAAACTTCATTATGAATAAGTTAAAAACGAAACTTCAACGAATATTTTCACATGAAATTACTTTGTATATATCTTAGGTACTTCTAATTGAACTACACGAATATCTCGACAAATCATGATGTTGGTAACATTATCTTTTACACATTGACTAATTTTGTTGAAGATAGTATGTGGCATTGGTATCGTCCTGCATTTGATTTGTGACAATTGCGTTACAGAGGATGCATCGCGCATCGCTATTCGGCACTCTGGACCATAATTCCCAACACTGAATACACATAACTTTGTGTCCACACGGTACAAAACGTATTGAGCGATCTCGATCGTCACATACCATGCATGGTTTTATTTCAGTTCTTTGCTGAATGTGTTTAAGATTGGAAACTAATTTGATTGAACTCGGTCGATTACCTGGAATCGGATCAAGACACGCGCGAATTTGATCTTCATAATACTTTATATTTACGTCAAATTGAAGGTTTGAGCTTAGCAATGTCTCTAGACGTGGGAGTGTAGTAACATCAAGTCGATCGTATGTAGGCTTAGGCAACATTTCGTAAAGAAGAAGTCCAAACGAGTAGACATCGGCTGCAGTTCCATCATACATGGTAAAATCAGCATTCGGTGTAGCATAGTTAGCGAGCATTTCTGGTGGTAATGGAGTAGTACCTACTATAGTTGTATTGTATAATTCTAATTTGGCTGTACCAAAGTCGATAAGATAACATTGTTGATCATCATCAAGCATAATATTGCTTGTTTTAAGATCTCGATGAGTAATACCAAGACGATGAAGTTCGGCGAGTGTGGTAGCAATAATAATCGCAAAACTGATGGCTCGGGCAAAAGTTATTTCGTGAATATGTTTCATCAAATACTGTCGTAATGACATAGAATATCGTGGCATTATAAGCCATAATTCACGTTGATGATCATTTATATTATTTTCATATAAATAGAGTAGTGGAACAACATGTTCTGAACATAAAAGTGTAGCTACTCGATGATAATGTGCTTCTAATGCAACCATCAATTCATTTTCGACTAATGGATGAAGTAGCTTTTTTACTGCTAGATTATTTTCTAAACCCCATTGAGCTGAGTGTACACTGTAGAAACCACCTCTTCCTAGTTCTTCACCTATAATTGGAGGAACATTATCCCGCTTAGCAAGTTCTACAGCAGCCAATAATTGACATTCGATTTTTGAAAAAGGACCAGAAAATTGTGAAATAAGATTGTGAAGTGCCTGCTGATCAGAGAGATGCTCTTTAATATACGTATAATTTCCCAAAAGATTCTTAAAAAACAATTTTTTTTGCTCTTCCACCCATACGATTAAGTTACGAGTGAAAATATTCTTTTGTTCTTCAAGTTCTTTTGTGATTTTTGTCAAGCAATAATCGGCAAAGATTTGTCGGTTTGCTTGGCTGGATAAAGTAGCATAGGCATCCATAGCATCAAGTAGTTGATACACACCATTGTCACCGCTCGTTAATTTCCAATGAGCTATTATATTGTACCAATCCTTATGATGAGCACTTAGACGTGTGGGTAAACTGAGCCAGAAACGAGTAAGTCTAAATGGTATTTTAAGAATATTATCAACAAAAATATTAAATAAACTATTTTGTTGTAGTACTTCAACGGAGATTTCACCCAATACTTGTCGTTGAGTAATTGAAAGCAGCTCATTTTTACGTAGGTAACGCTGTCGTTCAAAATGACTGGAAATAAGGTCCTTGACTTGATTTCGTCTACTAATTATTACATTATTCGCTGCCACCTTTATAACTTGTTCTTGAACAGCCAATCGAATATAGTCCTGAATTGTTTTCGAATTATCTTGTAGTAATACATCAATAGGATCATCTGTGCGTACAGTCAAAGCAGCTTGACGACTAATTTGTGGTTTGAGCTCTTCTAATAATTGAAAAATATTTGTCATCATATCATCAATCAGTACGGGCAATAGTTTTTCGTATTCTTCAAAAAAATGACAACCCCATTTCTCTGCTTCTTCAAGTAAAGTTTTCCACTGATCAGGTGTCCGTAATGTAGTTGAGACCACTAAATCGAAATAGTCGTCGACTGTAGCCAGTATGTCTCGTGATAGCATTAATGTCGGCATGGAATAGGCTTCAGCAGCAAATTTAACTATACGTCGAAAACTATTGGTGTTGATCAAATTTGTATATGTTTCCCATGGATCAAAATCGCCCGGTATTGTACATATATCAAAACATTTACAGTCATCAACTGAATCTGGCAAACAACCAAGTACTTCATTAGCCATCTCACGTCGTCGAAGAAGAAGTTCATAGCAATGTTGTCGCTTTTCTTGTAGCGTACTGTTAAAGACATCGGATGGTACATTTTCTGGATCATCATCTAATAAATAATCATTAGCAATCGATATACAATCCGCTTTGGTATTCAAAAAAAATACAGATACTCGTTCCATAGAACCAAGAGCATTTTTCATAGCCATAAAACAACTCTTGTCCGTATCACTGATAGTTGCATTATCATATAGAAAGACAAGAGTTGGTTTGATACGTTTCACAAGGGTATGCAAATTCTCAGTTAATATTTGTTCACGATTGTCCGAAAGAAAACCGGGCGTATCATAAATATCAATGCCTAACGAAAGAACAGGTGACGGTAATGAAACTTCAACAAAACATTTGGCCCATTCATTAAATTCAGATGAGTTTTCATCGATATCGATAGGTCGTTTAACATGAGGAAGTAGAGTATTCGTGATACCTTCCCATTCTGGTTGTGATGGATTTGCAAAGAAATGTGATAAATCACCTTCACATTGGATTGACGTCTTTTCAATTGTTTCATACACACGAAAACATGCTTGTTCAGCCGATGTATACGTCAGTTGAACGATACGTGCTGTTACAGGTCCAATACCCGATGGTAATATATTACCAATATCGAGAAAATGTTGAATGAAAGACGTCTTTCCACTCGAATTCGGACCAAATACGACGAGAGCAAGTCGACTTCTGATAGCATGTTCATCCAACATAGTATCAGATACTTGTTGAAAACGATCGTCGATATTGTCACTTTCATCAAGACAAAGATTAGTTGTCAATGTTGGCAACGAAGATTGAGAATTCTAAATGATTATAAAAGAATAAGGTTCAATAACAAAAAACAAAATATTTTCTTAAAAAAGATTAAGATTCTTACGTTTGTAGGTTTTAAAGCATGTAACCTCTGTATAAATCTCATGCGTAAATCTTTAAATTCTCTTCCCGTACGATCAATATTTGTCTTAAGTTTTTGTACACACACGAGTGATGCTTTGATTCGTTCATCAATAATTGAATTCATCTAAAAAGAAGAAGAAAAAATAAATCATTTATTAAAACATATCTATCATGAATTTTAATTTTTGTAAAGCGAATTCAGCTGTTACAGGTTTCTTATGATTGGCCTGCAAACATTTTAGAATTAATTCATCAAATTCATCCATAATTGCGGATACTTTCTCATCTTTTTCAATGAATTTACGTAGAGTCTGTCCAATTTCACCGAATGCTTTTATGTCATCATTCATACCGTCGACAGTCAATGATGGATCATGACGCATACTAAAATTACAATTTTCATGCCAATTACCCAAATCAATTAACATAGTACGTTCATCTTCAGTAATTACAATGTTACTTAATGAGACATTTCGATGAACAAGTTCATTTTCATGTAAAACTGTGAGCGCATCAGCAATATCATTCATCCATTGAAGAACTTTTTTGATAGGAAGTGATATTATAGGTTGTTGTAAAAACTGTTCTAAAGTGGATGTTATTGATGGAAAGATTATCCATAATTCAGAAGTTTGATTATCAATAGAATTTTTGTAAAGATAACGCAAATTTACGATATTTGGATGACAGAAACTGGCTACTTTACGATGATAATGTGCCTCATAATATGCTGCGATCGATTGATCTGGTAGAGATTGACTAAGTTTTTTTACAATTAAATTCTTTTCATCGCCCCAATTAGCTGTAAATATACTAAATGTAGTCGATTTAGATTCACCATTAAAAAGTTCTGGCATGGTACCATTAAACTTTGCCATATCTTGAGCGGCACAAAGATCACACTCAATAAGAATAAAATGCCACGTATATTGTTTCAAATGTTTAAGTGTTTCTCGATGAGAATTAAGTAGTGGAGAAGTGGTTTTATAATGGTCATCAATGAGTGATCTGAATATAGCTTTTTGTTGATCTCCCCAAAGCATCACTGCTTGCTGCATAGTAACTCGTTGTTTTTCGATGATCATTTGCATTTTCAATAAATATTCACGAACAATACTATCTACTTCTGATCGTCGATTTTGACTTTGGCTTTTGAATAATTCTTCTATTTCTTCGAAAAATGATAATTTTGTTTCTTCATTTAAGAGATCAAAGTTTTGCAGATTTTGAGCACATTGCATAATTGGTGTTGAAATTGTATTTATCATGTATAATATACTAGCACTAATAGGATTTTTAATAGCATGATCACCGAGTAAAATGGCTGCAAAATCACTTATATCTTGCCCACCCAGCGCTCTGATTAAGATTTCATTGAAGACAGCACCTTGAGTTAAATTGTAATTAGAAGCAATATGTTCAAAAACGTAACCCATGAATTTTCGAATTGTATCACGAATGGCTGGTCTGATAATTTGAAGACGTACAGCTGTTTGTACTGTGAGCTCAAGAGAGTCTGGAGGATTGTCAATATTAAAAAATGGTTGTACAATTGTTTCTGTTTCTGTACTAAATTGACGAAATATATTTGAAAAAAGATCTGTTAGACAACTATTAGTATACATTGCATAAGCATCAAAGTAAGTATTTCCCCAGTTCATAGCATCAAAATGTAATTGTAATAATTGTTCCGGTGTACGATAACTTGTTATACGTAACAAATTGAAAAATCCATCAATAATAGGCAATATAACTTTACATACTCTCATCGCTACAGTTAAATCATTATTTGTCACGAATTGAATGATGCGTTGAAAAGTCGTTTCATTCATTAGTGGACCGTATGGTTTAAGTAATTGTGAATTGACACTGCATATATCAAAACAACGGCAATTGTCTACTGATGCGGGTAAACCTTCCAGTTTGTTATTAGCAAGAAAGGGAGCACGCAACAGTAGATTATAACGTTGAGTTCGTTCATCAGCTAATGTAGAAAGAAATTCATCCACATTTATACCTTGTTTAAATTTTGGCATTTGATTAATATCTGCTTTTGAATTCAGAAAGAAGATACTAGTGCTATCTAAATCATGCAAAGCAGTCTTCATTGCTAAAAAGCATTCTCTCGTAGCATCATCAGTAGATGGATTAGCGTACATAAAGACGAGTGTTGGATGAAATAATTCGACTAAATCGTGTAAAATTTCTTTGAGTACTGGTGCGTCGTCTAGAAGAAAACCCGGTGTATCATACACATCTATTCCTAAAGCAAGCGTTGGTGATGGAATATGAATCTCAATAAAAGATCGAGCCCATTCAGCAAATTCGGATGATGTTTCATCAATGTCTTGAGGTCGTTTGACATATTTTGAAAGAGTACGTGCAACACCCATCCAATTCGGTTTTTCAGTAGTAAAATAAGTTGATAAGTCTACTTTCTCTTCATTAAGGGTCTGATCTCGTAGTGTTTTCCAAATACATATGTGCGCTTGTTCACCAGGAGCATAAGTAAGTTTTGTAATTCGAGCAGTAACAGGACCATCACCAGATGGTAAAATTTTACCAATGCCCAAGAATGCATGTAAGAATGCTGTTTTACCACTTGAATTTTCGCCACATAGAGCTAGTTGAACTTTATTTGAAGTAAGACGAGAATTCAGTTGTTCAATACGTGGTCCTTCAATCAAAGATGATAAAACTTCATTAAATGTTGTCAGTTGTCGTATTCCTGAATCGCTAAGCATTTGTTCACGTAGACTAAGAAAGTCATCAACATTACGTTGTATAAATTCATGAATATAATGATTTGAATGTATGATAGTTTGCAGTTTTTGTTCATGATTGTTTACTGTAGTGCTTTTTGCCATCTTTGTTCTATAATAAAATATAAAGAAATGTTAATAATAATACATTTTCTCTTATTAATTTATCAAGAATAAATAAACAACAAATTTTATAGCTTTATGAGAAAAAGCTTACGAAGACAAGCCACTGATTCCTTCACATCGTTTGAGCCTACACCTTGACTATGAATCGTAGTCAGTAAAACTAAGAAAACCCTAAAAAATCTCGACTCATACCCTAGTGATCAATCATTATAACTATTTTACTGAATTTTTAGTTCATCTATCGATATTCATCAGAAAATTCTAGATTGAAATTTCTTAATTCATTTTCTGATAAATATTTACAAATAGGCTGAAAATTCAATATAACAATCATATTCAACGTAATTTGTATAGATTGGCTAGAATATTACACTCCGGTGTATAACAGCACTGCCAATATACTTTCAAAACTTTCCGATTTGACTGCTAGATAGCTTTCGGTTTCTTATCTATTCTCGGTAAAAACCAACTTCTTAGACCTACGTATCGAGTTTTAATAACTTTTCTCTAACAAGATGTGCACTTCTGTTTATTCATTGTCTCATCCTATTTCTATTCCTACGTGATTTTTTCCTAATATGTACCATTCAATAGAAAAAAGAACGCGGTACACAATAGGATACTTTTCATCGAGAACACAAGTTGCGAAAAGTCTGAGTTTGAACAACCATGTATGTACTAATACAAATCTCTATTAAACCCCATTTTTCTTCATCATAATAAGGACAAAATTCACTTTCAAATATATCAATGAAAAAAACGTTTAAAACTGTACAAGATAAGCTATTTGATCAATAGAGTATGGTTTCTAATCGCTTCAAGATTTTTTAGTTTTACTCATTCCAATTCACAGTCGAAATATAGATTCAAATAGCGTGAGAGTGCTGGTAGTCTTCCCTCAGTAGATTAATCTTATTTCTTAATAATTTCTGGAAGATATAACACGGTTTTTTCAGGAATAAATTGTACTTGTAATCGTAATTTAGATAGAAAACCGAATTTTGTAACTAAAAACATAATTTTTTTTGAATATTGGAAAGCTATAAAAACTAAAAATTCTCACATAGGATACGTACGTTTTTTTTATTAATAGATCCGTTAGGCAATGACAAAACGATCCCTTTTACTTTTTTATTTGCTTTTCGCCATGTGCCTAACGTGCAGAAGAACAGACGAAAAGAATGATTTACTTGATTTTTCTTCTCTTCTTCCTTGAGAGAATACGACCAAATGATGCTTATTCATTTCTTTACCTTTTATGAAGTACAAGACGTCAATAAAAGTAACTTATTATCATGTCGTATCATATAATCGCATATTTCTCAATTCGATAAAAGTGGAGCCTTTTCGTTAGGATTGATGAAAATGAATAAACAATGTAGGTGTATTTACAAATGTGATAAATAATCAATTAATGAAAGCGAAGAGAACGAGAACAACAACACACATATCAGAACGGACATATATATATATATGCGGTATATGAATAATACTATCTAAGTAAGAAAAATGTCTATATGACCTATACATAAAAATGTTCATAGATAATTCCAATTGAATTTGGAATCATCCTTGTATTATATCACACTTACGATATTTCAAACTAATTTGAGAATTAACCTTCATCGAAAGACCCATTATTCAAATAAAAATAGATCCACCCACGCTTAAGACAATTAAATAAGATGACTTACCAATGCACCAATCAAATGTTAATGTGATTTTACTGTAGGCCTCCCTTCTACAGGGTGTTAAAAAAATCTTTACATTTCCCTATACAACTTAAGATATCTATGGTTTCACAAGTATATTTTATACAAAATTAAATTGCGTCAAAAGTTGTATTTATGGATACTAAATAGTACAAGTTATGAAAAACTTGTTATGTCGAACTTAAGCAATTTTCAAAAATTTGATACTTTTTGTTTGGTATAGAAAAGTAAGATGATAATAATTCCAAAATGGATTAGTCACGAAAAATAATGAACAAACCTAATTTCATTGTAAACTCAAATGTTTTCTTTCCATATGAAAAAAAAATGAAAATTCTGAGCATGCTTAGATTTTCTAAGTATTTTCATAAATCTTTTATTGGAAAAAAACATGCCTCGAACTATTTTTGAAATATATAGTTTTGTAGAGTTCAACGAGCGCTATTGAACCATGTAAAAATATCCAAGAAAAAATATATTTTATTCCATTTTAAAATTATTATCATCTTACTTTTCTACACCAAATAAAAAGTATCAAATTTCTGAAAATTGCTTAAGTTCGACATAACAAGTTCTTCATAATTTTTACTATTTAGTACCCATAAATTCAACTTTTGACGCAATTTAATTTTGTTGTAGATGGGGCGTAAAGATTTTTTAACACCTTGTAAATGGCTGTTCGAATGCATCATAGTTTTCATTCAAAACACTGAAGGAAAGAATAATAATAATACCTGGAACAAACAATAAGAATCAAACATGAGTGGAAGAAAAAAAACAACAGTATATGCGAAAATTCTAACCAATAGAAGATAGCTATCATAAATAGAGATGTATAGAAAACGGAGAAAAGCGTTAGGAAATAGCAGATGGCGTACCCTAATAACGATCGTCTACAGAAAATATTAAATTAAGATTTGTATGATGAGACTTACTCCGTGTGTATTACAAAAAAGAAACAAAAAAAAAACGAATGAATGAATGCCAAAGCAACAGAAGTAAAGCCTACTAGGAACACATGCCATCGTGCCTATAGCTGTATCAAAAGTCACGCAATTATAAAAGAATGTAGATATAGTATAGAACTAAGAAAAAAAAATGAATCACAAGTTGAAGTGGATGAATCATGGCTATGGCCATGATCATTCGACGAAGATTTATCTTTCTTATGTTTAACGGCAGGCATTGGTTTTATACTTTGTATATGGTGTTTGTGAGATAAATTTGATCAAAACATTGATACTTGAACCAAATTTTACATTCTAAATTTTAGAATATTCGACAATGTTCTATAAAATTTATATAATTTTTTTTCAGAAGTGTTATGAATTTACAATAATTAACATATCTCAATCTTAAATAAACTTCAATTTCTGGAAAACATTTCATTCTTCAATAAATTAAGAAAAATATATATTCATATTATAGTAATATTTCCAGAAAGAATAAATGTACTTCTATCTATTTCTCTATCATTTTTATCTTATATCAATGCTGATGTATGATTACATCAGTTTTTAATAGCTATGCCAATTAATACTTTAAATATAAATAATATAAAATCATACGAAATAAAAGAGAAGATAGAACCCTTAAAAAAAGGAGACAAGACTGATTAAAATAACATTACTAATAATCTTAATGATGACGAAACGGTAAATCATGATAGTATTGTTGATTACGAAAACAACGATAATTATAGTTTAATGTCAATAAAAAAAAGTAAAACTATGCGTATCTAATCACTTTTGAGAAAAAAATGTTTTGTTTTATTTAATTTTTTTATGTTGATTAAGCCAAAAGAAGTTGTAACTTTTATCTGGAATACTAAAGATTCATTTGTACCCAGATATGAGATTTTGAAGGAGAATGACTTATGCACAATTTTCACCAAAACATGTTTTTTCATAGTATGTATGTAAAAATTACTGTTCTTACAAAAACTCATATCCCAATCACAATACATTAAAAGCAAGAACTCTTTAGAGTTTGTACTGGTCTAATACTTTTCATTTCTGGTAAACCAGATGAGTGTTTAACATTGTAATGATCTGAAGACATTTCTCGAAGAACAATCAACTACTAATAAATTTCTCGTTCATAATATTCCGACAACAGTTAATAAGAATGATCTTCGAAAAGAACTCTAAAACTTCTATCAAGATACCAAAAATGTCAAACAATGGTATTATCCAAATTCGTCAGACATTCCAATGGAGCATGTTCAAATTGAATTTGAATCAGCAGAAGACACCGAACATGTTCTTTGTGATAGTCTCATTGAAATGGTCAATTTTGTGATTCTACCACTTCTTTTAAACCTAGCAAGCGTTTTCAGAGAGAAATTGAAAGTGATTATGGATTAGATTATCAATCAGAAATATTCATAGAAAAACAACTAATAACTGATCAAATTCTCGTCTATAACATCTCTCTAACAATCGATGAAATTGTTTTTCAAAAGAATTATCGAAAAGGAACTGTCGCTTATACCCTGCTCCCCCTACTCAATTTCTTTCCTTTTAATTATTTTTTTGCTGGAGTTGATATGAGGATACAAGAGCACAAAATCATCCTGTGAAATTTTTCACTCTCAGAATCAGCATATGAAAATACAGCAACAACTTTAATTTTTATCGCGAAATATTTTCCATTAAAAGTTGTTCCCGTAGGAGGGTACAGGTAAAAATTATCAAATAAAACGGCTGACGATGAGTAGGGAAAAAATTTTAATGAAAATATTTCATACTAAAAAATAAAGTTTGTAGTAGATTTTGGTACGCGGATTCTAAATATCATGTTTATTTTTCAACAAAAGCAATTTTTAACAACTAAAACCTCAAAATATGAACTGTTATTATGATATTTTATATGGAAATACATTCTTTCTTAGAATATCAGATCAGTCCCAATCAAAAGAATAATTAATAGGAAAGAAATTGAACAAGAGGAGGGTATAGTTCATGAAAAAAGGCCACTTCCTTTTGTTCATTCATTTGCAAGATAAAATCGCATTCCAACAATAAGACAAGGATATCATTTCTAGATCACCTTGTAAGTAGTATCAGCATGCATTTGATTTAAAATAGTTGTGTTGAATAATCTTTTAGTTGTAACAATGATTCAAAATTTTTTCTCATCATCATCATCAATGTCATCTTCATCTTCAATCTGATACTTTTGTATTCAGGACTTATTATCGTGACAAGTATGTACGAATTTTGTTGATACCAAGCTTCCAAATCCCCTGAACGTATACTTGAAATATGATAGAACTTTTCTCTTAACCATATCAAATAATTCAATCACTGCAGTTTTTTAGAAATAAACAAATATTTCTCCTCTTATATTTCTAGCATCCGTTTATGCTAAACGTTCATTTTGAACAAATGATCTGCTACCGTTCTTGATAGTTGGTTTCGGCCATTTAATTTTGATTCTTGATATATCTCGTTACTTCCAATTCCATATATTGTAACAAATTCATTTTTATTATCATATAAAAGACGAATACTTGCCAAACACTTATATTTTCCACGTCATTTTACTTGATTACTTCTCTAATTAACCTGCTTTCCATTGACTGGTTATTTTGTTATGGATTTTTACTCCATATTCCATAATTTTTTATTGTTTCAATACCCTTACCTTTCTTTTTTCAATTCTTTACTATTTCTAGAAAATTGGAATTCCATATCATTGTCACCTTCGATATCATAAATATATTGCACTAGATATTATCGTTGAGTCATGTATATAAATTACATATTTCATATATTGTAAGATTCAAAATAATCCTATTTATATACATTACCATTCATTCAGTACAACTATTTGTAATTTTAATTATTATTCCACATTCTATATTTACAAAGTTAATTTTCAATACCTTGTTTCGTAAGGAGGATAAATATGTATATATTTAACCTTATTTAAAATCTAACACCAACAACGCATACATAGAGTATGAGCACAACTATATCATAATCTTTGCCAAACGGATTATAGAGATTAGTAAAATATTTCAAATCTACTTTGTGATCTTCCTCAAAAGCAGTACCTAGTAATCCATGAACGTTCGTTACCGTCTCGTATCTTTAGAATTCATAATAAAGTGTTGCTGTGGGAGGCTGGTGTTATCACCATCCCGCACATTTTCGTCATCACAACATGTATTTGATCAGATTTAATCCTTTTTTTTTTGATGAAATAGATGAATATGTAATACGTCATCATTTTATTTCATCGAATACTTCTTTATTAACAAAGCACGATTATAAGACCAAAAAACACAAATACAAGGAGTAAAACAAATGGGCATAAATGTTTTTCATTTAAGCACGAAGAATGGCAGTTTTATTACGTTTAGTAACCACAGTACCACGTTTATGTTTTGCATCAGGATGATTGAGTAATTCAGGTGGACATTGTGATACAGGTGATTCAAGTATAACTTCTTTTAAATCATAAAACACAGCTGAATCTTCCTTCGTTAAAAATGTTATTGCTTTGCCTGTTTTTCCTGCACGACCTGTTCGTCCAATACGATGTTTATAATCTAGAATTGTCTTAGCCATATCATAATTTAATACAAGTGATACATCTTTTATATCAATACCACGACCAACAACATCTGTTGCAACAAGAATATCTTTTTGACCTTGTTTTAATTGAGCTAAGGCTAAATCTCGACTTTCTTGACCTCTACCACCATGTAATGTACAAGGATTCCATCCTTTTTTAACTAAATCTTTGGCTAATACATCAACCGCTTTCTTATGATTAACAAATATAATAATTGGTGGATCAATACCACGTTTAAGAATTTCAAGTAATTTAGTACGTTTTTCATTTTCTGAACACATAATAATAATTTGTTCAATACGACCAACTGAACCAATATTAACAGATGCTGGACGACGAAGATATGTTCGAGCTAAACGTTCAATAGCTGGTGTCATTGTTGCTGTAAACATTACTGTTTGACGATATTTATCTTTTGAAGCAAAATCTTTTGTATTTTCTGCAATTTCACTATCTGGCTTTTGATTTGTTACTGGTAAATATTTCAGAATACGTTTAACATGAGGTTCAAAACCCATATCAATCATTCGATCAGCTTCGTCCATAACAACATAAGTACATTGTTGTAATGTTAAATAACGATTTTCTAATACATCAATAAGACGACCTGGTGTACCAATAACAATTTGACAGCCAAGACCAAGTTTAAAACCTTGTTTTTCACGAGATGAACCACCAATAACAGAAACAGTAGTAATATTTAATGGTTTTCCAAATTTGACTGTTTCTTCTTCAATTTGTTGTGCTAATTCACGCGTTGGTGTTAAAATAAGTGCATAAGGACCATTTTCGGCATCAAGTGTTCTATCAACTTTTGGTAATGATCGAATCCAAGAAAGTAAAGGAATAAGAAACGCTGCTGTTTTACCAGAACCAGTTTCTGCAATACCCATTACATCTCGATTTTGTAAACCAATTGGAATAGCTTGTCGTTGAATAGGTGTTGGTTCTTTATAACCCGCAAGTTTAATAACATCAAGAATGCCTTTTTCAAGTCCAGCTTCATCCCATGAACGTAATGGATGTGGAATATTTCCACCTCTTGTTGTTATATTATAATCTTCTTTAAAAATTCGCCAATCTCGATCAGCCATTTCTTCTAAACTTTTTTCCGACCAATGACGTTCATCATAACGACGTTTTTCATCTTTTTCTCGATCAGATTTAAGACGAGCTGTTTCTTGATCTTTTTCTCTTTGTGTACGTCGTTCTTCAAGTAAATCTCCATAAAAGTTTGATTGTTCTTTTTTTTGTTTATTTATATCAATGCCAGCTATATGACCACGTCCAAAAAATTGTATTTGATGTTTTTCTTTATATATAGGATTATAATCAACAGCTGTATCTTCACCAACATCCCAATCAAAAACAAATTTTCGATCATTTAAACGACGAACTTCACGTTTTTCTTTTACAATACCAAGATAACGTTCTTTATCAGCATTTGAAGTATTTTGTCGATCTGTGTCATCATCTCTATCACGTCCACGTTTTCGTTCATCTCTTGTTGCTATTTGTTCAGCTTCTTTATTTAATACAGAATGTTTTCTACGTAATTCATCATTATGTTTACGAATAGCATCAGCTTCTTCTTGTCGTCGACGCATTGCTTCGGCTTCACGTTCTTGTTTAGTTAAAAATTTCGGTTTTAATATTGCTTCTTGTTCGCTTTTCTTTCGTTCAAGCATTTCTACTAATGCCAGTGGTACACGTTTTGTTGTAGTAGTTCCATTAGTTTCATTATTGTTTTTTGTTGTTGTTATTGTTTCTCCTGCTTCGATATCATCTTCATTTTTTCGACGTTTCGATTCAGGTGATTTTGATCTTTTAGGTGATGAATGTCGATGTTTTTTTTCATTTACATCACGATGAGATCGATGATCTCTTTCTTTGCTTGTACTTCGATGCCGTTTTTTTATATCACATGATGGTGAACCACTTTCATCCATATTTATCTCTTGATAAGTCGTAGTAAGCAATTTTTTCAATGGGTCTCCAATGCTCGATATCTCGTTTGTATTTATTTACTCCTTATCAATCAGAAAGAGAGGTATGTGCAGATTTTCATAAGAGAAAATTTCTGAAATTTCAGAGAAAATTGAGAAATTTCAATTACTCAATGTATGGTAAGATATCAGAGCCTAGATGACTCACACTTTTGTTATCAGATTGTAACGTCATTTATGCACTTGATTTATAGTTGTGGGTCGATGATTTTTATGATGCAATTTAGGTATCAAAAAATTCTAATTTTTTTTTACAATCGAATAGTATACTTCTTATTAGGGGGCGATTTTTATAAACATAATATTTAGGCCGAAAACTTTTTGTTTGTGCAGTCCTCTTTAATTTTCGTCGTACTGGTCGTTTGTCGTTATCATAATGGCAAGTAAAAATAATTACAATTGGTCCTTTTTTTTCAATTTAGAACTTGAATAGTACAAGAACATTTATAAGAACGAACAAACGAAAAACAGGCATACTAACTTTCAATACAAATATATCTTCACAAAATACACCAAATCAGATTAGATTGATTTTAAACGATTTTAAGATTGAATTTCATTAGAAATCTTTGCATTTAGATTATTCCACGTAAAAAAAACATGATATACCAGTATTGTGATCTTTTTTAGGATCAAAAATTTTTTTTTGTTTTTTTTACCTCTTATGTTTTTTAAATTTTCTTCTATTAACAGATAGTTTTTTATATCATTTATATTTTTATGTTTTATATCTTTTCTTCATGCAAAAATAAAATAATCCTTTGCTTAATGGATGTTGGAAACAACGTTATCAATGATCTCAATCAACTATATACTATAAAAAAATAAATCTCTCTCTTTCAAACTAACTCTTCACATTGAATTTGGTATAAATATGAACTTTTGAGATTCATTTATGCAAGATCAACATTTTATAAATAGTGTTAGATGTAAACTGTAAAAATCATGGGGCGAGGTTGGAACAGTCATTAATTATTGTAATCGTTTCCCTAGTAACAGCCTCTTTCTTGACGCTTTATTAATAAAATAAGAGTTGTCCCTAATAAGCATATTATACAAATAATGCTTTTTTAGTTCTAGTGTGTATTATATGAAAATCTTTTGAATTTATCCATAGGCCCAAAAAAGATATACATGTCACTCATGAGAAATGCATCTGCTATTAATTGGAAGAAAGAAACGTTTTTTGACTCCTCTGACAGTATACCAGTAATAAATTGATGTGAAACACCACAACACAATGTGTAATTACGATTGTGCTAGCTTTTCTACTGGCCAACTCAAAAGAACCAATCAAAAATTTCAACAGGGGACACTCATATACGGAAAAGACAATACCATACTGAACGCGCTCACTCCATCATCATATTTTTCAGAACAAACTAATTTATCAAACAAAAAACCAGCGATAATCATATGCAAGAAATAATTAAAAAATCAACAAATGACAACTTCATGCCTGTCATGCTTGTTATAATCCACTTCTAAGACTCGCACAACTCCTACGACACTTCAAATGATGTCGTCAGATCTAACGTCACCACATCTATATATTTCCTCTACCCTATTCCTTAAATGAACCATATTACTACAAAAGAATTTAACAAATCATAGGAAATATCCAATAGTACAACCGTTGTAATGTCTGCACTTTTTCACGTCAATATTCCAATTCTGAGAGCTTCCAATACAATATATACCCATATCATTCCATTCATCAAGACATGTTTCAACACAAGAACTACTTGATTTTCCTGGACAAACCTGCTGGGTAAAAGAATCTCATAAGATTACCATGAAATATCATCACTATGTTGTTGGTACTAATACAACTTAATCTAGTGAATCTGTGAAAATTTCCCCACACGTATATTGTACATCATTCGATTCGCCATCACAAACAGTATCGTCTCCACTAGTTCATTTCTCTTCGAAAACCTTTTGGATAAGAAAAAAATTCATAAAAATGCCATGAAGTGCCATCATGGTATTGTAGATACTAGTACAGATTAATATCCTCAATCTCTAAGTTTTTCCGACATATATATTATACGTGATTCAAGTCGTCCTCATATACCATACTATCACCGTCGATTCGATTCTGTTAAAAAGTCTCCGAAGTGTAGAAAAAATTGAGAAAAACATTTCAAAGCAACATCTTGGTGTTGTTAGCACTAATCGAATGATTATATTTAAGTTTTAGTATGTGATTGGTGTTAGTATCATATTTCGTAAAAGTGATGGATGAGTTTGTTAAGATACTTTTGTGTATGATGCAGTTCGTTAAGAATTCCAGTTCGCAATAGTTTTGTGTCACCTAAGATAATTATTACTGCTAGTAAAGTTATGATACCGAGAGGTTTGTTTACGAAGTTTCAATAATTTCTGTAGCAGCAGTGTTTGGTTTTTTAATACAAATAAAATTGATTGAGAAAAACCATATTACAGAACAACTTCATAGATTTGCTAATAAAGAAATAAAAGTTAAAATTCAGTCAATGTATTAATAAAGCAATTTTAACGTTGACTGGTCTACTTTGATTTCTGTTCCTTCTCATTAAAACAGTTTTTGCTGGTCGTAGTGATTTAGAGACTTAATATAAATAGCCATTTCAACAATATGCTTGCATATATAATTTTTCAAAAGAAATTCACAGTTGCAATTTGATGTCTTCCAATCCACATCGTTCTCTATTTCCATACATCAACTTGCAGTAACTCTATTTTCCGATAAATTGCTTTCATAGTGACGAACTTGCTCCAATTCCATTTAAAAACTCATTGATTTTGTATACGAGAGATATCCTATTTGCATGAGAAAACCATCAGGTATTTATATATAGGGTGTCCAGAAAGTCACTAGAGTTAGAAAAATTTGAAAATTTCCATTACGGCTCGACCAAATGGACTTATTTTTTAACCAACGATAGAGGCATGTTCATACTCTAAATCCATACGGACAAGATTAGTAAGAGCCTTAGTTTAATATCACTATCGACCTCAATAAAAAAATTTTACTTTTCACAGATAAGGAAAAATAAAAATACACTTAACAAAGCTTTCCACGAACCTTGTTTGTATGGTTTTGGAATGTGAGCATGTCTCTATCGTTGGTTAAAAAATGAGCCCGTTTGGTCAAGTCATAATGGAGATGTTCAAATTTTTCTAACTTTAGTGACTTGCTGGACATCCTATATTATTACCGATAAGAGTAACGAATGTTACCAACAGTACAATTAAATGCAAGAATAAAACACATTTAATATGCATGAGTGCTCTCTTTCCATTCATCCTATACAAACGAAGTATATGTTCTGCCTGACAGTTAAGCACAGTACAACTGTTTTAAATGCAATTAAATCTTGTCGACAAATATCGGTTAATGATCACATATTACCTCAGTTTAATTATCCTATTTTCTTCGAAAGGGTACAATAAATTCTAGCATTCATAAAATTTCTAGATAGACAGGACGAGATGCCAATAAATGAATATCACATAAGTTATATACCACTAAGTTCTATTCATTATATAATGCTTCCGTATAGTAAACCAAGATCTATTCATTTTTACTCGTCTTCATTGCTACCATTAGCAATTTATCCAGTGCCTTCGAAACTTTTATTTATCGTCGTGTAATTTCAAGAATTTCTCGCACTTTTCAGTTTTTCTGATTAAAGTGATCAATCAATCTTCCTATTCGTCTTCTCCTAATGCTGACCTGATTTTAGAACCAACCTAGAGACTAGTAAGATCTTGCGCACTATCCACCCAGAGAAAAAATTGCTTATTACAACTTACCAAGAGGTGAATGATCAAATCTGATCAAATACATGTTGCGATGACGAAAATGTGCGAGTTGGTGGCAACACTAACTTGCCAGAGCAACATTTTTTTTAAAGGTATAAAAGAAAAATAGCATATTGTATCACTAATTTATAACACTCTAATCTTGGTCGATATACACTATGTTCGTTGAATTCAGGCATAGAATGACGAACTAATATAATCAATATTTTTAAAACTTATCTTGTATCAAAAAACAGCCAGTCATCACTGAAGTGAAATATCGAATTATTCAATTTTCATATGACTTCAATAATCGTTAGGAGAAAAGTGAAAAGAACTGATTTTCAAAAATGGATAAAAAGCACGTTTTATTTTCTGGAGAGACTACATCTGATACGTCGGAATAATTTTGAAATGAGTATGCTAACGCTACACAATTGAAAGGCATTCGTAGTTACATATGTTTTGTTAATTGTATGGCACACAAAAATACCTATTTTATGATAACGTAAAATTTTTCTTTTATATACTTAATTAAAAAAATGTTGCTCGGGCAAGCTAGTATTACTACCAACCCGCACATTTTCGTCATCGCAACA
>JAJEKB010014251.1:0-18294 GCA_022393335.1 Macrotrachela quadricornifera
TACAGCAAATTAATGTTTGTTTGTTTTTTTTATTTATATTTATGAAGAACAGTGACTTTAATTATAATTGAATATGTATGGAAACGAATGAGAAAAAAATCTTTGATAATAGCAATGTTTTGTTTTTCTGATCATAAAAAACAGTCATTTTCTTTTTTCTTTTTGCTTTGCGTTTTTGTTCTTTTTTTTTTCTTTTCGAATGATGATCTCATATATGAAAACCCCTTTTTTTTCCTGATTTGTAATCCCTATTGTATTTTTTTGTTGGTGTTTTACAAAAAAAGAATCTTTTTACTCGTGCGCGTATTTAATAAAGTGGCATCGTTTATGGAAAAAAAACCCAATCATATAGAATTATTGTGGAAGATTAAAATAATAGGAAAATAACTAACATGATAAGGATATGTCGCTATATTGTTTATAAAGTAAGTTTCGATTGTATTTATTTATTATTGAAATTAAAGGTCCTAGTTTTCAAAACAATATGTAAGTTTATACCTAAAAAAAAGAATTTTTCCTTTTATTTTACAGCAAACATTTTCCACAAATTTTGAAAAGTAAAAATGTAATATGAAATGGAAGAATTTTGAAAGAATTATACTAGAGGAAAAAAACGGTCTTGTAGTACAGAAAACTACTTTAAAATAACTCTAAATGCATTTAAATAATGCAAATTATCTTAAAACACAAAGTCTATTGTTTTCCTCTTGAAGATCTGTCATGTTATTGTTTGGATATTACTCATTCTTGGTCCTTTTGAAATCGTCTTTCTTTTTTTTTCTCAACTTGTCTTTACCTCGATTGTTTTTTCTTGTTATTTTTCATTACTAATTTTGATAAACTACCACGTCAGCAATACTCTTCTCTTCAACATATTGTAGGTTTTCAAAAACCTCTTTTGATTAATATTGAAAAAGTTGTTAATGAACTTTCATCTGTACCATTAACATTTATTAACACACATACACATTATGATCATACAGGTGATAATTGACGTTTTGAAGAATGCTTAATTCATGTTAAATATAAGGTTTTAAAAAAAAATTAGTTTGATCTTTTTCATGATGGACAAAATCAAATGAAAAATAGTTTGGTTCGTGAAGAATATTTATTACAAGATTTTGATAAAAATATATTATCGAATTAAATCATTTTGTATAACTAAAAATAGATCCAATGACGATATATGATTAATCTTGAAAATGAACGGAAAATGACGGTGATATTCGCTTTCATATCTTCAAAATGGAGAAAAAACATTTATTTATGATTGATGTACGTAACAGAGCTTCGCGTGGGATGGGACTTTCCCATCCCATGGGACGTGTTCAAGAAAAATTGTGTCCCATTGAATGAGATGGGAGAAAAAATTTTGAAAATCGTCCCATTTCATGAGACGAAAAAAATTTTCATCTGGCCCCACGCATTCTGTAGGACAAATTTCTTTTAATTACATAAAACTATAGTTTTTAATTCACGTTTATTCGTATGAATAGACAAGTGAAAAATAAAATATTTTTCTATTTCGAAAGATTTGTATTTGTAGGAAATAAATATTCATCAGATACAGTTAAAATAGTAAAAAAAAATCAGAGTTTGAAGAGAAAAACTGGAAATGAAAAGGCATTGATTGAAAACTTTTTAAAAATAAATAATGATCAATATTCGTAAATTTGTATACAAATCATTAACTTTGTGACATAATTTCCAAAGAAAGCCATCGTACTTTAGTATTTAGATATACACCAAGTGTGTTGAAGTATTTTGAAGTACTTTACAGTATGACTGTACAATATATCCTCTTGATTTACTTTCATCACGTGCATAAAGAAGAATATGTGCATAAATACAAAAGTAGATATTCACTAATTACAGAAAGTTAATTATTATAGCCGAAATAAAAATATAAAGATTATGTTCAAACGTTGTTCTTTATGTAATTATATCAAAAATACAACAATCATTTTCTAACAAATAAATCTATTTACATAATTAGATCTCAATATCGAATGGACTTTAATACTTTTGAATATAATGCTTTTCATTTAATGGATAAAATAGAACAAGAATGTGAGCACTACTACTGTATCATTCTATAATCGTATTTAATATAGAAATATTATGTACATTTCCTAGAGATGCGACACTTGTTGCAAATGCCGATGAGAACAAACCAATAAAAACAATAGCAAATATTGTAGGTGCATCTATAATACGATAATATCTATAATATGGCTAGTCACGAGATAAAAACAAAGTTATAAATCATGTTTGTCTGACACATTTTTCAATCATCAAAAAATAACTGTGTTTACCTTGTCTAGAAAACAAACACCTTTATGCTATCTAGTTTATTGATGATTATTATTGACGATTTCACCTTGATGTATGAATTATGTTTTTTTTCTTTTATTACGAACATTTATTTTCACAATTATTCTTACTGAATCATGTATGTAATATAGTTTAAATTAGAAAATAAACAAAACAAGAATAATATAATTCAAACAAATTAATCACAAATAATCAAAAAAAAAGTTATTTCTCCCAGTACCATATATGTATCATAAGGAATGTAAAAAACTATTTCTGTGTATCATTTCCGGATCCTGCTGCTAACGATTGATAATAAGAAGCTAAAACTTTCCATCCAGCAGGTACCATAAATCCATCAGGTGGTTCTTCACCACTTCGAGCAATCTTTCTCATACGTGTACCCGATATAAAATCAAATTCATCATGTTTACTTGGATCATAAAAAGCCATAGTTTTTAAATTACGATGATAGGCAGCTACTTTAAATTGTAATATTTGTAATTGATTAAGACCTGGTGCCATACCTAAAACTTTTGAACCATGTGTTGGCTCATAGAGATCTTTAGATTTATCCGATGGATTCGGTAAACCAGCTGGATCACGACCAACAATATAAAAATTTGCACCTGTACACATACGAGCTTTAGCATGCCATTGTACTTCAGTAGGACCTGCATAACTCATTGGTGATGGAAATATAGCAAGAACAGTTTGAGCACGTTTTAATCTATCACTTTCATCTTCATTTAAAAACGCTTGATGTTGAGCCATACGTACAGGTAATGGAACATCATCATCTTTCGTCCAACCACCTTTAAGAAATAATTAAAAGTATTAAATATATAAAACTATGATGAATATATACCTAGTGGATGAAGAAGTAGAACAGGATTTTTATAACCATGATCAACTAAATATTTACGTGTTGTTTCCATTAGAAGGGAATGTCCATTATGAATTGGATTTCGAAGTTGAAAGGCAAATACAGCATCAGCCTGATAAATTATGTAATTATATTTAAATAAAAATAAAACAAATCATTTTTACTTTCATTTCACGAAAACGTTGTCGTAATTCATTAGGTGTTAAACGAAATTCATCAAGACCATCGTTCCATCGAATTCTTTCCACTACTTCAAGATCACCACCAATTAACCAATCACCACTTCCAAGAATCATCTATATAAAATTTATAAAAATAATATTTAATGAATAAATTATTTTTTATTACTTTAATAGAAGGATGTTCAGGATTTGTAGTACCAAAAACTCTCGCACATCGTTCTTCTTTTCTATGTTCATAAAATTCTGGATTTTTTAAAACAGCAATAAATTTTTGCTTATAACATAAAGCAAATTTTGAGGATGATTTTAAACGTTCTTTATCTTCAGTTGAACATGGTAAAACAATAGGAATTGTCTGATTTTCAATATGACCTTTGTATTTAAAAAGAAACTATGAACAAAAACATTATATTTCATATAAAATTAATTACCAGTCATTAAACAACCAAAATGTAAACATTGTAAATATTCTTGTGGACGCATAAAACCAGCAAGTGGAGTTGCCCAACCTTCACTTAATACTTGAACCCATTGTAAATCTACCTGAAAATAAAAAAAAACCAATCAGAATTAGTATTTTCAAAACAGAATTGCATTTTATTTACTTCAGTAATTTCCAATTTATTTAATTTTGGAAATTCTTCTAATGCTTTTTGACGCGTATCATCATCCATAAAAAGTTCACGAACAGCAAGAATTAATGTTGGCGATAAGACAGACTAAATATAAAAGATAAGTTTATTTTGAATTTAAAATATAAAATTCGATAAAGTGCTTTTCATTATCATTACAAATTGTTGTTATATATCTCAATTTCTATTATATATTCAAAGTATTGACGATATATCCAGATTTTCAGGATATAATTATAATAATACAAAAATATTTAATTCACATAAAAATAAATAAACTTACACGATTAGCTAATTTCTCAATAATCAATTCCAGACAGCGATCGAGTGGTATCACATTTGTATCAATTGTTACATCAGGATGATTTGGTTCTTGATATGGTGCATCAATACCCGTAAAACCTACATAAATTTATCTATTTAAATGAAAAAAAAGACTAAATTAAATATACAAACCTTTAATTAAGCCTTGTCGTGCTTTTTGATATAAGCCTTTCGTATCTCGTTGTTCACATACACTCAAAGGTGTATTAAGAAAAACTTCAATAAATGGAATTTGTGAATCTTCATGTAATTTTCTAGCACATTCTCGATCCTATGAATTATTTTTAAAGATACTTTTATTTAAAATTTTATTCAAAAGTTTTACTTCTTCAAATGGACTTATAAATGCAACAATACACAAAATACCAGCATCAGCAAATAATTTTGCTACTTCAGCAACTCGTCGAATGTTTTCAACACGATCAGTATCAGTAAAACTAAGATTTTTATTAAGACCACATCGAATATTATCACCATCAAGGCAATAAGCTGGTAAACCTTTGCTTACTATATATTCTTCTAATGCAAAACTTTAAAATAAAGTAAAAAAAACTTATGTAATAGAACAAAAAATCAATAATTATTTCTCTTACGCTATAGTCGATTTTCCAGCTCCAGAAAGTCCTATATAAAAACCAAATGTAAATAAAAGAAAAATCATTTCAATCAAAAATATGTACCAGTTAACCAAACAGTCGAACCACGAAATGCTCCACGTTGTCCCACAGCAATCGCACGTCTTTCACGTGTGATTTTTGATGAGTGATAAAATATATTTCGTTGCTCCTAATAAATACAATTACTGTATACGGTTTCAACTATTCTTGAAAAAATGTCTGTAATAATTCTTTCTCTATTAAGAATGTTATATTATTTTTACGAAATATTATTTTATCTTAATGTGTACGAAAATAGTTATGTGATTCTGAACGAAGTGAATTAATTGATCATTCAAATATTTGAATAATTATTGAATGCTTTCAATATTCCTGAGAAGCCACTAGTCTATAAAGTTATATGACGACACTATAATTCGTTACAAATTGCAATTATAAATGTTGCATATTTTTGGATAAAATAATAGATTCAAAAAATGTTTAAATATAATTTATGTCACTATATGTTTGTTCATCTAGTCTATTTAAAAAGGAGTGAACAGTATTCACGCCCTAATAGTTCAAATAAATAGTGAAACACAGTCTCATATAATATGGTGGAAATTTTCAACCTCTTAACAATCAACTCAAAAAATAACATAATTGATTCTGTCGCTACCAAATTACGATGCGAGAACTACTAATAAGATTTTCCATTTTCTTTTGTTACAAATGAAAAATAAAATAAAAACTAATCAATTATAATAAAATAGATTACATGGTTTATATTATCGCTCAGTGTTGGTCATGTTTGACGGAAAAGATATTTGATAGTAGAAAACTCTTGTCTAGGGGTCGACAAGTTCGTTCAAGTCTATTTCAGAAGAACTGAACTTGAGTTGAATTTAGCGACTTGTACTCTTGTCAGACGAATTATACTACTAAGGACATTTACATATAAAGATAAAAAAGTCGAAAATATTTTTCGCAGTACAGTTTGTCATGCATATATGACTCTTAACAAGTAATTAAGAAACAAAAGGAAGCAAATATTCTTAACTAAAATGATAGCAAACATTAATGATATTATACATACTTCGTCAGACATTAAAATTTATATCCTTTAAGATCAGACAAATAATACTGATTTAGTATTTATCCTATTCACTATATATACATTCTTTTTTCTTTTTGCATGAGCGATTTCTGACATATAATGATGATATATACAAAAGACACCAACTTATTACCTCCTACTCGGCGTAGTCAACCATAAAAAAAAAAATAAAACATTCAAAAAATTGTTTTCCAAAGGCCTCTAAAACTTTTTTCTTGAACATTTTAGAATTTTCTTCAGAAATGACAGTATTATGGTCAAAATATTGAAAGTAATAACATAGCTGAAAATGCGTTTTTTAAAAGTTTCTAATACAGGAATATTTTATTATATGTATCACTTTACTGTATTATATCAATATATATATACTAAAACTATACATTCTGATAGCATCAGTATCATAGTTCAAGAAAAGATTGATTTGGCGATGTTATTATCATTAAAACCAATGAATATTCAATGGTAACCAGTCAGTGAATCATTACTAAATTTGATGAGAAAAAATATAGATTTTATCAGTGGGAAAAATTTTTTAAACGGTTTGCAGTATAGTTTCCTATAATAAAAGTAATTTAAATAAATAAAAAAACTGCAAAATAAATAAAAACAAATGATAAAACTAGACCTCCACTCGAATTAAGTTCGAGTAGAAAAGGTGGCTGACTGCAGAATCCGAAAACCATCCGAATACGTTTCTACGCGACATATGTTATTTCTAAACTTAGATTCGCATAGAGAAAATTATAATGAAATTCAATTGTGTTTCAATATTTTGGCTCAGATCACTAGTGAGAGATAATGAATCTGAATTATCTATTGCCATATAAGGAAACTTTCAGCTGTTCATTATCTTCTATCACATATCATTTGTAAAAGCTATTCTAAGTTTTTCTTGAGTGTTCGAGACTCCTTCGTGAATTAATTTAAGTCATATAAGAGATAATTAAAGTATATATGCATATTGCGTCTAACATATCAATGGTCATTCGAAGATTGAATCATATATAATCATAAAAGGAAATCGGCAGCTGTTAATTATCTTTTCTTTTCTTTCCTTACATCTCCCAAATGGAAACGAATTTTGAAAAACGGATTTCAGATGTGCACTAAGTACACTCTCACGAATCTAGTACTCTTTTTTTTTATTTAAAATGATGAATAGATGGTGATTATGAAGGGCCGACTTAAATCGTGGTTCATGCGTCGAGAAGGAAAAGAAGAAGAAAACTTTTCTATGGTAGCTAAGTATATCAAAAGCAATAATGTGGCTAGCTGCACTTCGTGCAGTCAGCCACCTTAAAAAATCAAATAGAAATTAAACGAATGAAAGCAGAAATAGATGATGAAAACAGAATTATTGTGCTAGCGAAGCAGTTTTAAAACTTGCTGATCTACTTTCGTTTCTATTTTTACTGAACGAAACTCTCTTTATGGCTGATAATGGTTTATAGTATCCTAGACAAATAACCACATAAATGACGTATTTGCGTGTGTGGATTTTTACAAAAAAAAGCTGAATAAATGCGTTTTTGATATTTTTCAAGATGAACTAGCATTCAATTTTCATGCATAAAACATCAAATGATCCTTTTGAATTGATTGAAAACTTTGTTATGTTTTATTTTCACATCTTTGTAAATTGATGTATGTAATCAGGGCACCGTGTGGAATGGAACAATTTCAACCCATCCCATCCTATCTTATGAGTCCCATAGGACAAATATCTTTTTTGAAACTCATTTTTCTTTTATTAGGAACAACATAATTGTTTTGATATAGACGTCTCTCTCGCTTATTTGAGGGAAACAAATGAAGAATAAATCTTTCTCCTGTTCTGTAATTGGTTATAGAACAGTGAAAAATGTTTCGATTATAATCTGATATAATTACAACAAAATCAAAATTATACCCGATTTGAAAGATTTTTCCTACTAAAAATAGTCTAGAACTGATTATAATTTTAACTTTGTTGCAATTATATCAGATTATAATCGGACAATTTTAATGCGGTGTGAAGCACGGCATTTATTCACTGAGTAAGCAATGTAAACATTAGGATGCGGTAAAACAGGTAATAACGAATCAATATATAAACAAAGAACGTAATTCGACCTATTGTAATTTATAACAATGGATTTGATATTGCTTTTACTACTAATCGATAACATGCCTTCAGATACTTTGTCATCTGTTGTTGAATATCGATTTACTCAATGTGATTCAGTAAATTTGACCACTACTTCATCTTCTACTACTGATGCTTCAGTCGTTGTATATTAGAAGTAATACTTCTATTTATTAATTTAGTTTTTCTTCATATTTTACTATTTTATATTTATATAGGGAAATATGTGTTTTTTCATTTTAAAAGTAAAGAAAAGGAATCTGAACTTGTTTATAGTACGATTGTGAAATACACATGAAATAATTTAGTAATTGATAGTGTAACTCGACCTGATAAATGCGCTAAGAAATTGTATTATTTTAAAAGATATATGAAAAATAAGAAGTCTCACGGGATGATCCCATCCCATCCCACATGAAGCTCTGTATGTAATTGTTTACCAATTAAGACGTAGTACGTAATAGGTTTTTGAAGAATCATTGAAAATACATATTGTATCTATTGTTGATTTAGCCTATTGACATGTTAAAGACCATAGTTTTAAAGATATTATTGCCTCTATTGAATAATAGGCAAAGACAATAGTAACTGACAGGTATATAGATTTTATTGCAAAAAAAACTCAACAACTATATATAGGATCTGAACAATATTCTTGATATGACAATATCTGAGAATGTTTAAATGGAAAAATTTGAGAAAGAATGAAGAGAAGGAAGATCTATCATTAAACAGAAAGGGAAAATCTGTATGATATAATGAGGCAAAGAAAATCACAATTGCGCACTTCTATTTCTGTATTCATGTTTAGGCAAACGAAGCGAAAGCATGTTCGAAAAAAGCCCCACTTTAGATAAAGGCACTGTAAACAAGCAGAAGAATACGTTCCGATCGTCTTATACTAAATGTTACTTGCCGTTTCGAACACTCATTCAGAATAAAACGATTGAAACGTGTTCCTCTGCTCCTTTACAGCGTATTTGCTCGATTCTCCTCGACATGAGTACTTATCATTGAAATAATTTCACTGTTAGTAAACTTCATTCATTAATCTTTAAATTTATTATCAAACCAGATTTATCACTAACTGGTCATTTAAGCTATTTAATAACAGTTCTTTCAATTTTCCGATTTTATATTTATGTAACTTACTGATCATTTCGTCTGTTTTAATGGTCAGATGCTGTAAAAAAAATTGTTATTGACTTTAAAAATTTTCAAACATTTTTTATTTGTTCATTTGACTCAATAAGCAGCTCGATTCATCCTATATCGATTTTATTTTTATCTCAATAATCTGACTAAAAAGATCCCCAATAAGATTCGGACAATGTACTCTTAAGAAAATTCCCAATTGTGCATATGATTTTCGAATTCTGGCATGGAAGAATGTCCTAAAAAAAATCTTCCTCTGGCCTGGGCCGAGCCAGGCGGGCCAAGCGAATCCACAGGCTGGGCTCCGCTAAAACCAGGATGGGCCGGACTGGGTCATAAAAACGAGACCTGTTTCGAACCCTGGCGCAAATAGATAATGTTTCAGAACTATCAACAAATATAACTCCGCTTGTTTTCATCATAAACGTCGTCCACTATGTGTTATCGAAAAATATATTCAAGCCATTCAATGGTATCTGAAAGCTGACTATAGAATTTGATTATGTAGACTTTGCTATACAAAATTCGTTACGCCATACTCTTTAGAATCTAGCATCTTTAAGTAGTGCCAATGATCCTTTTATACATATCTCGCGATCATCCATTGACTGATTACTATTAAATAATTGACAATTTTAATTAACAAAAACGCTTGAAATTCTATCTTATCTTAAACTTCATTATTTCGATTATTAGAATATATAATTCCAATATAGATTTAGCCAAATAATACAAAGTGAAGTGATATATTTAATTTACAATACTTCTCTTATAAAAACTGGAAAAAAAAGAATTTTTGGCTATTTTATGATTTTTAGTATTTTAAACATAACTCTGATATTTCTAAAATTCGAAATGTTTTTTTTTTCACCAAAAAATATCGAGAAAAAAGTTCTAGAAAGTCTGATAATAGAAAAAAAATTTTTATGAATATTTTGCGTTTTTGATGATTAATTACTGATAGTAAAAAATAATGATTTTACCTGTACATCTTTGAGTAAAGTATGTTGACTATTATTAATTGAACTATTTTTTTTTCTAATATTTTCATTGGCTAAATTATGTATAATAGTCGAAAGTTTTTTGCCGAGATCATTTTCATTATTAACTATATTTAATATTAAATTATATGCAGTTATAAGATTGATTAAAGGATTCCAGTCAGTAGGATCAGATGGTCGAATAAAAAGAATAAGATTAATTATAGAAGTAGAATTTGGATTTAGAAAAGATAATAATTGTGGTAATGTACTTGATATTGTTGCACAGCAACAAATAATTGATGGAGAATCAAATGATTGTGATATATCAATTTGAATATTATGCGACAAGGTCGATTTAATAAAAGTTGATGAAGTAGTTTGTTGAAAAAAACTTTCCTTTTGAAGAAGATTGCCAATTAAAGATACATCATCACTATTTATTTGGCATTGAAATACTGGTATTGATGACATTTAATTATTTTATGAATTTTTCGGGTACTAATTCAATTTAAACGTATTCACACATATGCAGGTGCACAACTTGAGTGGAGGTGAAGATGAGAATATATTTAAAATAAACAAGTACTCAAAAAGACCAATCATGTTTCTCAATTCATTTTGTATTAGTCAGTCTTCTTGTTTTGTTTGGTACGTAGAGAAGTTTCACCTAAAAATTCTTTGAGTGGTTCTAGTAAGTGACCAATTCTATTTTTCCAAAAAGATGACTCAAGTTGATTGAATCAATAGTTTTTTTATTATAAATAAAAAGTTTTCTCCATCTTTCACATATGCATAGATTTGTTCTACATGATGAATTGAATAGGGATCAATATAAAACCTATTTTCGATTAGATTCGAGAAAAAAAAATGTTAAACTAATGAATATGCCATCTACAATTTACATAAGATCACATTCCTTTTATACTTACGCGTATTCGTTTACCAAGCAGTCAAAATTGTAGCCATGCGAAAATGATAAATTTTTTTTAATATAAGATGAATTCATTTTTCTTATTTTAACTTTCAATAATTATTTTTAGTAAACTTCAGAACTTCTCGTGCTGTACCTTTTGGTATATTTTAGTTTTTTTTTTAAATATAATATATAAAGTAAATGAAAATTGAAATGCAAAGTGTAGTCATTCAATCTGTTACATCCGTTATATTTCGTTGTAAGATAAATGAATTATGATCAATAGTTGAATTTTTCATAAAAATTTAAGAATATATTAAGCAATAAAGAAATTACTTAGCAAATATCATTGTTATGTATGTAGGTTTGATTAGAAGTTAAAATAAAAATATGAAATATCGAGTTTCTTAAACATATGAAAACAGATAATAACAACTCAAAAGAATAATAGAAAATGATTTCTTTGACAGGCTATTATATAAATAATTCTCTTTCTTTTCATATAATTTTTTTTTATTATCAGCTCTATAATAGAATCGATGGTTTTTGTCATATTACTTAAAATAATAAATCTATTCATTTTCTACTTAATAATCAATAATGATTCAAATGTAATACCTATAAAAATTTTCAAAATATCAACATCTGTTTGTTTTTCTCAACATATTCCTTTTTGTGTTATTATAAAAAGAACGATTGAATATTTTCGTTCATATCTAATTTTCCTTGAAATATCCGTTTAACATCATCAAATAAAAAAGTAACTTTTATAAATCAGTTTGTCGTTTTTAAATTTCGTTCTCTCTAATCTTGATTTTGAGAACATTTTAACATGACATAGAATATAAATAAACAAACAAACAAAAAAAGAAACTGAATTGAATAAAAAGAAACAAATGCACATGTGTATAGAGACAAACTATATATATATATATATTCTTTTTTTTCTTCTTCTTAATTATAGTCTGGTCTGGTATTCACTGTGTATAACGTTTTTATTTTATTTTTCTTTTTAAAGAATGTTAAATATCTTTTTTAATTCAATCATTAACTGCCAATCAGCTCTTTGCATATCATCACGAAAATGATCTTTAACAACATCAATTGTTTCACGAGAAACCTAAAAAAAAAAAAGATATTTATTTTAAATAATTAAATTAGAGTTGTTGTTTTTTTTTTGTATTACTTTGCTCATTAATAAATCACTGTCATCAAAATGTCGACCATACATTTTTGGTGCTTCACCACCAACTGGTTCAATTTTAATACAAACTTCTGAACCTTTTTTTGCGACTTCTATTGGTTTATGATTTATTTCAATACTAACAATTCGTCCAAGATCAATAAACTAAATTTTATATAATTAATTTTAATTTACGAAAAAAAAATTAATTATAAAACATACGTCTTTTGATGGAACACAAATAGGTGTACCTAATTTAGCAAAACCATCTTCAACAATGACGCCACATACAATTGGATCACGTGAATTAAATACACAATTTGATAAAATTTTTAATTTGCATGGAAATACAGCAAGATGTCGAAATTTTTCTTGATTTTCTTTTTTAACACGTTCACGATGTGCAACAAACATATCAAATAAATGATAAATTATTTCAGCATTAAAAATTTTTACACCTATTTTAAAATATAAAAATTATTCGTTTTTTTTTTTTGTGTTCAATTTTTCTCAATAATCTATTTAACATACCAACAGTATCAGCATGTTCTTGAGCATCTCTTTCGATTCTAACATCAAATGCTAAAACAACTGCCCATCTAAAATAAATATATATTCAAATTAAAAATAAATATGTCATTCATTGTTTTGTTTTTTTGTTATTTACTGTGGATCTTTTTCAAGTTGAGTTGATGCACGAATAATATCTTTTCGATGAACAGGACCAATATTAATTCCAGCATACTAAAATAAATATTATTAGTTTGATTTATTTTGCTTTAGGTTTTTTTTAAAATATATTACAGGAATGTTTGATGTTTTTAAATATTCAAGTAAGGCTTCTAATGAACCTAATGTTGATGCTTGAACATAAACACCATTTTCTTTTAATTTTATTGAACTAAGTGCTGATTTAAGTATTGTTTGAATTTCATTTTTAAAATAATCAACTTCATCTTCTGTTCGACCAACAAATAATGGTAAACCAGCCATAGCTTTATCTAAATCTTTAGCAGCAATTTTTATACCACGAGCAGCTTTAACTTGTTTATAATTTTGATATTGATTCTAAATTTTAAAAAATAATTTATAAAAAATGAGAAAATATTTATCAATAAGAATAATTTACTCGAACACGTAGTTCTCTATTTGGTTCTGGCATAAGAAGACCACGAATTTGTGTTACAATTGGTCCTTCTTGACCGGCAACTATAATTGTATCACCAACTCGTAAATGTCCATTTACAAGAACGACATCAACTGTTGTACCAAGACCGCCAATTGCTTTTACCTATTATATAATAAGAAAATATTTCAATTTATTCTCAAAATTATTCCATATTTATATAATAAAAAACTAACAAACCTCCATAACAGTTGCTTGTAATTCATCAGTATATGATAAACGCTTGGCTAAAGTTGTTTGACATCTTTCAATAATCATTGATATTAATGAACCCATTCCGTCACCAGTATGTGCTGATGTTGGTATCATAGAATAAAATTCATTTGGATCAGGATTTTTATAATAAAGAGCAACATTGAGACCCTTACAAAAAAAGAAAAAAAAAATTATTTTTTTCATCTTTAAAGATAAATATATATATATTTATTTACTTGTTCAGCAAATTGAACAATAATATCATTACAACGTTTTTCAAATTCATTTCGTGTATTTTGTCCTTGTTCTTGTAATACTAATTCAACATTTTTCTTATTATCACCTTTCCAATTATACAATCGATCGATCTAAATAAAACATAAAAGAATATTTTAATGTAAAAAAACAAAATTTTATTTTATTATTTTTAACCTTATTAAGAGCAATAACAAATGGTGTTTTTCTTTCGATTAATAATTGAATTGATTCAAGTGTTTGTTGTTCTAATCCATGCATTAAATCAACAACAAGTATAGCCAAATCACAAAGAGATGAACCACGTGATCGTAAATTTTTAAATGATTCATGTCCAGGTGTATCAATAATTAGAAGACCGGGAACAATATAATCACCTTCACGTGATATTAATTTTCTACACATTTTCGTTCGTTCACGAATTGTTTCTAATGGAACATTAGTTGCACCAATTTGTTGTGTTATACCACCAGCTTCACCATCTTGTACATGTGTTCGACGTAAATTATCTAAAATTTTTGTTTTACCAGTATCAACATGACCCAATACACAGATAACTGGTGCTCGAAGTACATCTGAAGAACGACGACTTTCACATGCTACATGTCGTCTTTGTAAACGACGACGAACACGTTCTAAAGGTGTTATTTGATCATTGCCATCTTCGTCACTTGATGAACTTATTTCATCAGTTTCTTCATCTGAAGATTCATCGTCAGAAGATTCAGATTCTGAACTTTCATTTCCTTCATTTGTAACTGTTGTTGTTGATGGAACTGAAACTTCATGTTGAAGAACATTACGATCAGCTACAAATAAAAATAAAAGCTATATTTAAAAAACAAATATCATCATTTCGCAAGTTTGATCTAATTTTCTCTTTTTACTAGAGTTTTATAACTTAACTAGAAATGTGGAAAGAGACTAATGTGTAATATATATCTTACTTCCTGATGGTTGAATTTGAGATTCTTCAGGATTAATTGTTTCATCTTCAGATTCTTGTTCCCAATCATCTTTCAAATTTTCTGTTTCCTTTAAAAAATTTTTATAGAATAATATAAATAAATTTTTTGTTTTAAAATGAAATATTACTTGAGCAGAAATTTTTTTCTCAGTTCCAATTGATGTTACACCTGATTTTCCTGTTGAAGTTTTTGATTCATTATTTTCTTCTAAAAAATATAAATAATAAATTAAATATAAAATAAATCTCATACGTTTAGTATTTGTTTGTGTTTTTTTTCTTCGATCATCATAAACAACTCGTTTTTTAGCAGTTTGTTCTCCATTATTTGCTGTTGTTTGTGCAGTATTTCGTGCTGGTACTTGAACTCCAGCTGCTTCTAATTGAACTCGAGCACGTTCAAGTTTTTCTCTTTGTTCTTTTGTTAAATAAGATCCTTCCTCTTTTTTTCTTTGTATACGTTCTTTTTCTTTTTGTTTCTTTTTTTCACGACGTTCTTTTTCTAGACGTAATTTTTCTAAACGTTGGTTTTCAAGTTCTTCTTCTAAACGAAATTTAGCTTCTTCATCTTTTTGTGCTTTTGATTTCAATTCTTCTTGTTTTTTTTGAAATTCTTTCATAAGATTTAACTAAAAAAAACAAAATTATTTTAATTAAAACTAATGAGAATTTTAAAAAAACATACAGTTTTAGCATCAATACCACCTTTCGCTTTCTTTTCTGCAGCTGCTTTCTTTTTAGATTTTGATGAAGTCTTTTTATCATCAGTAGTGACAGCAGCTGATGCTTCATCTAGAGAAATTAATAAAAACAAAAATAGGTTTTAGAAAAAGAAATATTTAATTGTACCTTGTTCAATTTCAGGTTTTTTTATAGTTGATATATTTTCATCTATTATATCTTGTTGAACAATTTGATCTTCCTAAAAAAAAAGTTAAATTGGGATGAAAGAATATTTTTTATTATTATCAATAAATAACTTACATTTGATTTTGTTTCTGTTGGTAATTCGGATTTATTGTCTTCTTTTTTCTTTTTTTTCTTTTCCTTTTTAGCTTCTTTTCGTCGATCTTTTTCATCAAATTGTTCATCAATTTCCTTTTAAATAAAAAAAAAAATGATAATATTTTCTTTTTATTTTTAAATAATATTAAATTTTACTTTTAAAATATCTTCTAAATCTTGTCCTTCACCTTCTTCAAAATTTTCATTAACATTTGATGTTGTTGTTGCTTGTTTATTTTTTTTATTTCCACTTTTTTTTGATGATACAGATGTTGATTCAATAGCAGCTAATAATGAATCAATTTCTTCTTCTTCTTTTTTACCTTTAGATGATTGAGGTTTCTTTTTAGTTGTTTTTTTCTTTGAAGAAGTTGTTGTTGTTGATGTTGTTTTAACTGGTACTGTATCTTCATCATTATCATTATCATCAGCTTCATTTTCTTCATCAGAAACCAATAAAGAAAATTTTGCATGAAATGAATTTGATGGAACATTTCCAATATCTTCTTCATCATCTTCAATATCTTGAGTAATATTGGTTTTTCTAAATAATATTAATTAATAAATTTTGAAAGAAAAAAAATTCATTTTTTACTTGGGTATTGGTGTTGTTTTCTTTTTGTTTGCCATTTGTATTAAGCATTCGGATGAATATTTAATCTAAAGAAATGAAAAGAAAAGATAATTTATAACTATAAATTGCGTAAGTTTTAGTTTTTCTTTCGAATCAGAAAATAAACACATATAGGAAAAAATACTGTCGTAAGATGAAAAATGTAAGTATTAAAAATTGAAATGGACGCAAATTAAAGGTGCAATCTAGAAGTATTTTTTTATTTATTGCCGACGACGAATATCAAATAGATTTTCATTTGATATGATGTAATATAATTCAAACCAAACCTATAAAAGTATTTTTCTTTTTAAAAAGATGTCGTTAGATTATATATAAATATATATATATATTTGATTTGTTTGTCTAATACAATTTTTCGAACAAAATATTTACTTTGACTCAATGTCATCAATTAAAAATGAATTTATTTTATAATTTTATTAAAAATATTAAATAGATATTTCACTAAAAATTGACAAAGAACATGAATTTCTATTCATTTACATTGAAAAGATATATGAACATAGAGCATAGTCATGAAATAATAAAAACCTTTGAAACAAATACGTAACAATAAATAACATAGGAAAATAAAAACATAGAGAATTATATAACGATTAGAAAAATGACATGTGATCGTTTTCATAGGTAATTATTCATCAGACTTGTTCGATTTTAATTCTTATCATTTTATATCATATTCAATGGCACCGAATCTAAGTATGGCGATTTATTAAAAATATTTATTTCTTGAAATAAATCAAAGATAATTATTTAATATTTTACATTAATGGATTTCGTATTGTATTATAAATACATTTTACTGTAAATCGAGGTAGCATTGCTGTAACAATTGTCAATATATTTGTAAACCAAAATCGACCCTGTCGAAATGTTTGATATGATACTTGATATGGACTTTCACCTGGAATACATTCAACACAAGTAAGATCGAATATTAATGTAAAACCAAGAAAAACAAGAAAACTGAATGCTGTAGAACATATAATTGATAAATCAACCCTTGATGTTTGTAAAAGAACATGTATTAAAGATGTTACTATCATACTGAATGCAATTGAAAAACCATATGATGATACATCAATATACGATTCATTTTGATAAGCAAAATAAGCAATAAAAAAAATCACTGTACTTTGCCATATAGCATCTAAAATATTAATCCAATATGACCACATTCGATAACATTTTGAATGAAGAGTATATTGATATAATTCAGGTTCATGTAAAGCTCGTTCTGCTGGAACATGTTGATCGAATAGAGCAGCTGCACACTGTATATATTATAAGAATGTTTTTTAAATGTCACTCAAGAAATTATTCTTACTTGTGGAAGCACCGTAAATAAACTTGAATAAAGGGTCAAATCTACAAAAACAAGAAAAAAAACATAGTAATCAAAAATATACATATGTACAGAAGAAGAATAAATTATACATATAACTCAATTTTCGATAAGACTTACACAAAGAATGAAGACTTACAGCACCGGAATATCCATTAAATATTTGATGATAAAAGATAACAATTACATATGCACAATTATGCATAAATGTATAAAGAATTAATTCACTGGTACGAGTAAAACACCATGCACCATGAACAAGTAAAAGACGACGAAGACATTCAAAACGATCAAC